>OOFC01019428.1:0-26138 GCA_900323345.1 Pseudochromis fuscus
CCTTCCACTCGAAGCTTTTCACACTTTCTGTGTTTAAAAATAGTTCTGGAGAAAATCGATTTTGACAACATTTCCCAGCGTCTTCAAGAGTTAAACAAAGGTCAGTTTTGTCAAGAGGAGACATTTCAGATGTCTGATGCTAAATGGCACACTGTGGTTATCTAATCAAATCACTTCCATATAGGATTACGCGATTAATTAAAAAAAACTAAAGGTCATATTATCATAGGAAATGTAATTTGAATTAAAAACTCTCATCTTAGCTGCATGTTTTTACATTAATAACATTATCCTGAGGTGTTTTTACTAAAGAATGAAAAAATGAGAAGGCACCATTATACTGTAATGCAATGAAAAGTGTGTCCAGTGTTCATTTTGATACATTTATATGTATTTTTTTAAATTATGATACATTTATAAATGTATTTTAACAGTTTGTGACTATCTTTGTAATTTTATTGATATTGGTAAATGGAGTATTTATATAGCACTTTCATGACCTAAGCTAGGTCCCAAAGTGCTTTACAAGGCAACTCATTCACCCATTCACACACACACTCACACACTCACACACCAATGGCTACCGAGCTGCCATGCAAGGCGCTAGCCACCATTGGGAGCAACTTCAGGTTCAGTGTCTTGCCCAAGGACACTTCAACATGTGGACAGGAGGAGCTGGGGATCGAACCCACAACCTTACGATTCACAGGTGACCCACTCTACCACCTGAGGCACAGTGACCTAATACTGTCGTGTATTTAAAAAAAAAAAAATACAGAAAAATTTAGTAAAACAATTAGAAAAACATTCAGCACTCAGAGAGCATAAACTCTGCCAAAGCATAGTTAAGCTGTACAATAGACTAAAATGAATGAGGGGCTCAAACGTGCAATACCACCAATGGCCAGTAGGGGCTGTCTCAAAAAAAACTAAATTTCTATCATGGAATAATCAATAATTTAATTTTCTAAAGTTAATCATTCTTATCAATGATCTAGTGAAACTTCATCTTAATAAACAGAAAAAAAAATCACAATGTGTTCAGTGTGTTTTGAGCTATTGTTGTCTCCATGATGGCAAAACATCAATTAAACATACTAGCTGTTGGTGATATTATCTACACACGGAAAAAAGTGCTACAAAATAACAATAAAATAATCATAATAATAATAATTTTGCCTGATAAAACAATCCTTTCCAACAAGTCCCTGTAGCTCAGTGCATATCTGGAGGATGTGGTGCTACTAGAATTTAAAAGAAACTTGTGTGAACACTGTTTGTCTTTGCACCATGAATTTTAATGCTAACCCCCCCGAGTGGGTCCAGCAGGGTTTAAGAGGTTAAATCCAAAGCAGCACGATTGTGAAAGTCCAACGAAAATCCACATGCAAAGTTCCAACCCCCTCCTCTATTCACTTGAACAAGGACACGTGTGCTTCTATTGCAAAGGCTTGTGGGAAGGTGAGCGCTGAACATTTGCAAGCAAAGCGAGAGGGACGCGTTGAAAGGGAAGCTCGAGTTGTCGATGCAAATTTAAGCAGCCTGAAAGAAACGTCGACTAATGAACTGCCAGTTGTCTTTTTGATTGACAGCTGCTTATAACACATCCCAGTTTAGCTTCCTCCTGCTTTAGTTTCTACCATGGAAATAAAAAAAAAAAAATAACAATAATTTTTGCTGGCTTCAGTTTTTCCAATAATTACAAAGCTACAACTGTGGGAGTTGGTAAAAAGTAGACACAGTCGAGCAGAAAGCTTCAGTCCAAATGTAATTTAGGACCAGCATCCTTCACAGCGTGCCCCCTGAACATCTTAAAATCTTGAGTGCAGCAATGTCAAGTGTTTGGAGCATCATAAGTGGACATGTGGGCAGAGACTTGGCTCCTACTAACCATATGGCCTGGGGTGCACACTTGCCTTATGTGCACTTTGGCATCCTCACGCCCTTCACTACACATCTGAACCTCCCCCACTCCAAGCATTATCAGAAAATTTCTGCTTTTTGCACCTCTTCAACAAGACAAAATAATAATCCCTGTGGGATCGGTGAGTGTTCCAGTTTTTCTTTGTTTGGCCGAGCTTGGACACCCTGGCGCCGCCATCATTGTTAAATCAAAATATCAGGTGGCACGCAGCCTCGTGCAGGATTCCAGCTCTCCTCGTCATTTTTAGCACACTCGTGTAAAAAGTATGGGAGCCGTGCAAAAGTAAAGTTTGCACTGGTGAAGTTGAAAGATGCTGCAGGACTATATATAGAAAGTACAAAAGGAAAAGCAGCTTTAAATTGGTGTGTAACACAAAGACACCTCTGCTGGAACAGACAAGCTTCTCTCTATGTCTTCCACTCTGCTTTTTTATCATTTACATAACTACAAACAATAAGACAGTCTGAGCAGAAAACAGATGAAGTGAGGTGAGGTCAAGGCAGCAGCTAGTCAAGGTAGTGGTTGTTCTGAATGCCAAATTTATACAAAATAAATTTAGATTATGAAAATAAATGTACATATATAAAAACTAAGGAACATGCTGCTCAATACAAAATTAAAACAACAGTAATGCAAAACATTACACAAGCATGTGTCCACCCAACCTAGCAGTAAACACTGACCCTGTTTACACTGTTGACTGTATATGAAATAGACAAAGCTCTGACATCACTGGTGATTTGTGGACTTTAAAGCCTGGAGTTTGGGGGTTGAGCATCACCATGTTGGTTGTTTGGAGACAGAAGAGACCATATTTGGATATGAAGGGAGGAGTGAGGAGGCGGGTCTGACCCTTGACCCCGAAGATGCTGCAGAAGGTGTATGAGCCTGGAGACCAGAAACTATCCCCACCTCGAAATATTTCTCTTTTTGAAGCCAAAAAGGTCTAATTACTGTATTTTCCGGACTATTGAGCACACCAGTCTATACGCTGCTATTGAATTTATTCCAACAGTTTCATGTGGTCCACTCTGACTGGGTCTGATCTGATGACGCTAAATGTATCGGCGGCACGGAGCTTGCTAGCTTGTAAAAAGACAACAAGCTTCGTGCCGCCGATACATGAGCCACACCGGTGTTTAAGTTCAAAGTGTCGGAAAAAAGTAGCGCCTTATAGTCCGGAGAATATGTTGATTTGGTTTGTTTTTTCAGATTGACCACCAGATCACTAATCAGAAGAACTGACATTATCTAATGGCACCGCAGTGACTTGAGAAAAAATGTATTAACTGAGTATTTCATGATTGAAAATGATGCCAATTGGACAGAGGGAGGACGTTTTTTTTGTTTTTTGTTTTATGCCAGCATCTAGCAGCCCCAGTTGCTGCATCCATGTCTGTATACACTCTATACTCAGAGACATCTTTGTTTACACCTGTATTGAAAATCTGTGTCAGGCAAACTATTTAGGGTGATAGGACAAAGTTATTTTGAGTTGCAAATGAGCGTAGGTGAGACTAAGTGAGATAAAAGCGATGTCTATCTGTCCTGCATTGATGATTCACTTTGTGTTACGTCCTTGTTGTGGAGGCAGTAGCATTTAAAAATATATGTGGTCAAAGTGTCCCAGACCACCTCCACATGTGGTTTGAGTGATCGGATCTCAATGCATCTTAGTGGTCATCCACACTTGTATTTAGCGATGTCCACAAGCCGCTGAGACACATCTGAAAACCAAGTGTAAACAGGGTCAGTGTGACTCATGGTTGTAAATGAGAACTGGTTCTCAATTGGTTAAATAAAAGTAAAAAAAAAATGAGTAAAAATAAAATAAGTCATGAGCCATTTTAGTTCACAGCTGTACAGACAAAAAGGGAAGTCACAATACAGCAGTGAAGGCACCAACGGCAACAATACTGTACAAACAGCATTGTGACCAAAGCATGGTGCCGGCACTGTTTGGAAGTTAACAACAAAGTAACAATAGCAACACATTTGACTTTCTTTTGCAATGTCACAAGCGTTTAAGTCTTCAAAAAAATTGGCTGAATATTATTTGAAAAAGCAAACCCAGAACATCTCATTCATAGTAATCACAGTCAGTTAGTAAACACACAATGCCACAGTGTGGGAGCAGCCCACAGTATAGTGGGTCTGATCACAGCAGGCTCTGCAGCGTACAGCACCGCAGCCACAAGCGAGGTCACAGGATAAGCACAGTGAGGGCGCAGCAGCCAATACAACAGAAACAGCGTGACATAACACGGGCAAAATGCAAATAATGACTTGTAATGAATCCAGCACAATGCTAAGCACGGACCTGCACTTAGCGTTTGGGGCTTTTCATTGAGAGCAAAGTCCATCATGCACCAATCCTTCTTTGTAGACATGTCCATTTAGGCATTATCATTTATAATCATTCTTTAAGAGCTTTAAAAAAAATCCTCTCCTGTCAGAAATGTCCTCCTGCTTTTACTTTGATAGAGCTCTGTTGTTCTACTTTCATCATCCCTCAAATGTCTATATTCTGTTAATATACGGAGTTCATTCATTTAACTTCTTATTTGGATATAGGTGCTTCAGAGAAGAGCTTCACCAAACATCGCAAATGAAAACCGTTAAAAGAACAATAACACTTTCACAGTTTACTCCACTGGAGAGCTGGTAGACCTCGGTCCATGTCTGAGACGCCACATCGTTCAACATGAAACTCAGACAAACCAACTGAGGGGAAATGACTGTGGAAAACATTAAACAACACATCTACTGCTCCTCTACAATCGCCAAACTAATCAATGACCCCCGGTGCATTAAGCAGGGTTCAATCAAGTCGCAAGCTTTTATGCCCAGTGATGGCAACAAACATAAATGTAGGATTTGCCCCAAACTTTCTATGAAAGCTTAAGCCACAAAATCCCATCCACTGAAACACACTCAGGAGTCAGGACCCTGTTGTTTAGATGTAATCTGCTCGGATTTTGGATTATTTGTGTTGTTGTGCTGTTGTCTGTCTCTTCAAAACACTTAAAGTGAGTCCATGTTGGCTTTTTTACCTGTTGATGTTCACCACAGATAGTATATGGAAATGGACAAAGTCACTGGATCTCAAAAGTCATGACGATGCAGAAGTGCGCCAATAGACTTCAATTTGAAAATCTGCATTTATGATATATTCAGTCAATGCATTTTTTCTGTGAGTCACTCTGATGGCGTTAGCTGAGGTCAGTTGGAGACCCGGTGGCCCATCTGGAAATAATTTAATCATCTGTCTCAGAAAAACCAACATGGTGACGTTCAAACTCCCAGCTTCAACAAAGCATCTATGACCTTTACAGAGCTGGGGGCCTACAGTGTGATAGGCAGTCCCATCTAGAGCACCTGTAATCTGGGTTAAGTCATCTTAAACTACCTGTATGTGGATCAGCGTGATCCAATCCAATGTGGTTGCACAAAATTAAGATGGATCTCCTAATTGTGGATAATAAAACATGGGATTACAAGCATTTTGATCCAGATTAAACTCTCAGATAATGGGTAAGTAGAAAACTCCACAGGAGACATCTTGGTTTGTAGATCATTGCCATGGCAACGGAGTCCTCATTAGTACACCTGTGCTATCTCGACTGTCAAATAGTGAACTGTCCACCAGACTCAGCTTCACAAAACACAGATGACAATATGTGACACTGCAGAGTAGCTGTGTAGTTCACCATCCACACAACTGAGTAAAAACTACCCTGACATGGCACAGCAGCTCATCCAATGACTCAAACAATGTCTTACACTTACTGTTTCAAGGGCTTTTCCAAATAGTCCATTCTGTGCCAGTCCTCCTTTATGACGCCGTAAATGTAGTTTCCATCCCTTTGAAAGCTGCAAATGTCTTCCACTAGACATAAGTGGGCAGCGCAGACTTTTGTAGTCCTTTTATTCATCATCGACTGATTGGATGGAACAGCTGTTTCCAACATTTCCTGTTTGCAGACTTAAGAAGAATTTATGGTTTTGTTCATTTACTAACAAATCTGAGCCGATAACAAGCAGCAACGTTGTATGCTACCTCCCAAGGTCAATCCAAGATGGTGCCGGGGTTTCTTTTTCACCTATGTTGCTGCGTTGTGTCACGTGCTGCCACTGAAAGAAATATCGCAACAATCTGAAGTATCACGGCTACAGAATCCTTCTTTTTACTTCACTGTGCTGAAGGGCTTAAGAGGTAACCCAGCGATATGTATACTTGACCTTCATTATCAATGTAATGAAGTGTAAAATATGAATAAATCCATATGATTCAAGGACACTTTATTGTTACTCTGCCATGAAAAGAATGACAATAATGCAGTACTCAGTATTTCTGTACTCAGGTCTTGGTAGAAATAAATGGAAACACACTACTCGATCATCCATATATAAGAGTGTATCATCCATATGTTGTGTGATGTGACCTATTTGGAGGAATATTTTGTTCCTGAAACCCACCTTAAATCCAGCCTTCTCCTGAGATCAGATTATTATTATTCATTTATTCATTTTAATCACATGTATCCCAGTGTTATTAATGTCCAATAGCCAAATCTTCCCTCTTGCAGTTTCAGAAACACGATGCCACAACGATGCGATTCAACATGTGATACCTACCCAAGGGTTTAGTAGCCAAACCAAATATCTCCACATACTTTATAAAGTGAGAGCTAAATGAGATGGAGCACACACTATTATGTGTACTGAACAATACAAGCATTTATACCAAAACACTGGTGCTTTTTTTTCCCTGTGTTTTCACAATACATAACGCTTAAAGCCTGTGTTTCTGCTCCTTCACAAGTTCATTTATTATTTAAGGGAGAAAAGATTATTAAGCACGGAGGGAGCTCTATTGTGTACTTACAATACATTCCCATATTTTAATAAACAGGTTAACATTGAGGGGGGATACAGCTATTGTCAAGGTCTTAATGCAGGAAGTATTCCTTAAGAAATAGCACATGATTATTTCAGTTGCCTGGAGGCTGAAGCTCCCAAGGTTGAGTTGACATAAATCACAGTATTTTGAACCAGCCTATAAATTCATACAATGATAACTCAGATCTAAGTAGGTAGTTGGCAAAACTTTGCTCCATCTCAGCTGCCACTGGTAGTCTGGCAGTGTCGAGCAGATGGCGCTTTATGTATTTATAATTGTCCAAACATTGTAAGAACCTCTCAGTATTTGGATCCTGCACACACTAATTAGCTTGATGGATATAAATAAAGCACTTGAAAATTTAGTGCATCACAAAAACTGTATCTCGGCCTGTGTGTGCGTGTCAGTGTTGTCTGGAGATAAAGTATGGACTCTGCTTGTGTTTGTGAGTAAGGTGCTATCTATTTCTAAGAGGCACCTACCAGCCTCCATTATCCCACTATTCAACACGGTGTCATGAGGTTCTCCCAGCGGTGCCAGAAAGTCATCAACATATTTACGATCTTCCCCCAGCAGAGCTGTAACACTAACACAACCGGCCCGATGAACTAAAACTGCCAAAGATACACACACCGTTCATTTGTTTTTCCTTTAAGTTCGGGGTAGGATGAAAAAATTAATGCAGTAATCGCAGTTTGCATTTCAAACAACGCAGAACGTTTGTCAGTGCATAATTTCCTGGTACACGGTTACGCTGATGCGCACGCCGGAGCTTGGCTAATGGCTACAAACATGGAGGAATTGGATGAAAGTGCAATTTAAGCCTGTCACATGACCATTTATGTTTTTGGTTGCTTTACCAGAAGAAGAAAGAAGTAGAAAATGTTTTGTTTTTGTTTTTGTTTATTTTATCATTTAAAGTCAATGCTGTTACGTCAGGGATATCTTCTAATTATGTAATTACCGTATTTTCCGGACTATAAGCTGCTACTTTTTTCCAACGCTTTGAACTTAAACACCGGTGTTTCTCATGTATCGGCAACATGAAGCTCGTTAGCTTTTTACAAGCTAGCAAGCTCCGTGCTGCCAATACATTTAGCGTCGTCACATCAGACCCGGTCAGAGTAGACCACATGAAACTGTTCGAATAAATTCAATAGAAGCTTATAGACAGGTGCGCTCAATAGTCTGGAAAATACGGCATATAAATATGTAAAGAAGATAATCTTTTTTAGATTTTTGTGGCTGGTTGACTTTAGCAGACCTTTGTTGAAACACATGAAATCTCACAAAATGTAATAAATAAGTAATAATGCTGAAATTTCAAACATATGTCTCCAGCAAAATCCAACAGTTGGTGAAATACTACAAATTAGATCCAGCTAAACTAAAGTGCTTATATTTTATGGCATCAATAATAAAACACCGATTTTAAATATTTAATGTAAATCCACAGAAGTCCCATGTTTTTAGGTTTTTTTTTATGTACAAAACAATGTGTAAAGATACGATCTGTGTGTGTGATCCTCACTGCAGATAATTACTACCTGCTGCTGTGAGGATGTACAAGCAGCGCTGCTCCCAGAAAAACTCACAACTACACCATCGACCGACTTTCTTTCCTTTATCCTGTGTCCAGAATTTGTTTTACCTTTACAGTACTGCAATACACGAATACAAATACTTCTTTTCCCCATGTGTGAACTGTTACTCAGCTGGTGCTAGTACACAGTACTGCTTTACTTTATGTGTTGTTGTTGAACATTATCTTAAAAATAAAGATATATACAATACTTGAAATGTAAAATAATAGAAGTACCACTAAGAGAGTATTTTATATTTGAGTATCTTCCATTTAAACTTCACCAGACGTACTTTTCGTATACTTATTTATTACTTACTTATCTTAAAAATAAAAATGTATAATATTTGAAATGTGAAATACTATTAATAGAGCTTTTTATTTTTATATTATTCATACATATCAGTAATTTCCCTTCAAATTACCCCAAACTATACACTTCAGTACTTTTACTTTCCAGTGTAGGACTTGTAACAGAGTATTTTTACATTATAGTACTACTACTTTTACCCTCTCACCATTAATTAATTAATTAATTAATTTGGTGGTTTTATATTTTCATCCCCAATCATTTTATTTACCACCTGAAAATATCATCATATCAACTAGCACCTTCTTCAGTAACATCAGACTGCTCTCTGTATTATAGCTGCATTTATTTTCAACTCTCAAGGTTGAAAAACACATATAATGTCTATTTTTAACATTAAAAGATAAATGTCACCTAACTTGCTAAATTCACAAAGTTATTTAAGTAGCACATTATACCACTGGATATATTTTTCTTATTCTAATCTCAAAATCTTACATGTTATTTGTTGCCGTCTGTTGCCCTTAACAAAAGGGAGGAGAGGAATCAAAGTGAGTTTTACTTTCCCAGATGAATGATATGAGTAAAAATATAACCAGTAATTTAAATTCATATAAATTCATTTCCATATCTGACTTGTCATATGGGGACAAATCCTTTTAATAGAAGAGCTTTTCAGTAATGAGAAACATGTCAAAAGGGATCTGAGCTTACTTTTATGTTTTTTAGGAAATGTTTAAATACAACTTAATTAATTCCCACAGTGAAAGTACCATTTATTTATTTATTTATTTATTTTTATGCTACCCAGCCTCCACTGGAAGGTCATGGAGGAGGGAGGCTTTCAGCAGGGCAGGTGTTTGCCAACCTGAACACCTGAACCCGACGCTTGATTCAAAGTTACTACTCACAGTACAACTCTTGTGTGTGTGTGTGTGTGTGTGTGTGTTTGTTTTTCCTCACCTTCAGAGTAAAACAGAGTCCAGAGAAAATGGGGCCGGTGCGTAGTAAAGGGTATAGTACAAGCCTGGCACTTTGTTCTCCACAGCTGAGGCTTCGTCCTGCTTTCTGTGGACTATTCCCAGATCAGATTTACCTTCCTCGCTGCACTTTACTGTCCAACTACCAACACCGAGAAACTTTTCCTCCTCGGTAACTTTCCTTTCTGACTTAAATGGCATAACATTTAAACTTCTTTGTGATATGAAATCCTGATAATTAATTTGACCATTTGGTTCAAATGGAGCTTTCATGTTACAGTGTGGATAAGAGGAACCATCAAATAAAGATTGTTCACCTTTGGCTGAGTACACCTCATACACCTACTGGGTGTTTTACCTTGTGGTTTGTTGAGTTCATTGTTTTGTATATTGACTTATTATTTATTATAAAGCACTGTGGTAGGCCCTGGCTGTTTAAATGTGCTGTATAAATAAATCTGATTGACACTGACAAGATAAATTTACCATCAGATTTTTTTTTTTACACTCTTCTCAAGGGCTTTTGTTACGTTCACTTTATAGCAAATTTGTATAATTCTTAAATGATGTACCCATTATATTTTGCTTACGTTATTTTGGCTTTCTCTATTCATACATAGGTCTATCACAGGAGTGGTATTTTCTCTAAGTTGATGATTTTTTATTTACTTTTTAATGTTGAGTCTTTAGATCTGGTTGCTGCCAGTTATTCTCATGAAGATAAAAATTTTGCATTAAGACCACAGGCTGTTGGGTGTCATCCATGTTTGTTTTGATACTAGAACAGTTTGTGAGTTAGACCCACAGACTGTGTATAGAGTGGAGAAAGCTAACATGACGTCATCGGTTTGTTTGTGGACTCACATTTTGAAGCCAGGAGTTTGGCATTTGAAGATCGAGTGTCAATCCAATTAACCCCGCCCTAAATAATCCTCTCTTTGAAGCCTAATATGTGCTTAATTAAAAAAATAAAAATAAAAAAAAAATCTGATGACTAATAAGATGAAATAAATTTAGCTAATGACATCAGAATGACTTGAATTCATGAGTATTTCATAATTGAAAATGACCTTTTTTAATTGAAGTCACTTGGAATATATTTGGAGCCAGCATCTAGTGGCCGTCGGGGGTATTGCACTTTTTGACACTTCCACATTGACCTCATTTTTATGACCCTGTTGCTTTGTCCATTTCTATACCACCACCAGAACATGGGGGGTGGTTCCTAATCAGTGATTTAATGTGTTTTCTGATGTATTTATTCACTTTTATTGCAACAGTGCAGAATTAAAAACATGTCCAAAATAGTTCCTTTTCAAAGTATCTTCCACGTGGCCCGTCCAGTATTTGTATGAAGACACAGTTTCGTCTGTTATTTCCAATCACTAGTTTTGCAGCTGCATGGTTATTCTGTCTGTTAATTACAACCAGCAGGTTTGTACTAACTACATTATCTTACATTGAACCACAGATGTTTCCTCAGCTGATGATACATGTGTACTGTCATTACAAATACTGTATTAGTATTGGTAACCGTGTGGCAGTAAGGAGACACCTAATGAAAGCACTATAATACAGTTGTGTAAGCAGATATAAAAGTTTTTAATTATTAATTCAACCACTTCACATTGAGTTAAAAATGATACAACTCTTAACAAGGTCAAGACAGAGGATAATGTGCCTCGTGTCTAATTGAATTTAAGCCCGACTGTGAATAATTTAGACAGTTTGTTAATAAATAATAGAACTCTGTTAGGATTTATTCACATGTGTGATTGCACATCATTAGATATGATTACAGCCATGTTGTACTGTTTGATTAATTATTCATTCTCTGTTTATACAACAGGGGAGGTTATTAAGTTCATTTTGTTTACAATTTGAAAACTTTCAGTCAATCGAGTTAAAAGCAAACATGATTATTTCTTGGAAAATAAAAGGTCGATTTACAGTCCAGTCACTGTGTCACAGAATTTACACTGATATTTTACTCAGGTTTCATTCTGTAGAGCCAGTGTCAAACACATGACTGGGTAACTGTACATATTAATACATACTGATGTTATGTCTGTGTTTATAACAGCTTTACTGGATTATCTCCATGTAGCAAAAGTGATTTTTTTAATCTTTATGTTGCATAAATTACTTGATTAACCTCAACATATTTCTTTCCAGTTGGTTCATATACTTTATATTGTTCCTATCCTCATCCTAAAATCAATTTCTGGACATGAAACTGGGGCTGGTGAGCGGGGAGAAGGAGCAAGTAGTACAAGCTAGGCATTTTGTTCGCTACAGCTGAGTCTCCGTCCTGCTTTCAGGCTATTCCCAGGCCAGGCCTGCCTACTGCGCTGCACTCCCCTGCCTGCCTATGATTTGTGGAGCCCACTGGGGAAGAAGATAGCTCTCCCATAGGTTAAAATCTGCAAACAATGAGTCCCGTGTTCGTGACGGATGGCCTACATCCCTCCCCATTTGTCTGCGCTTTATCCCCCCATCTCAGAATCAATTGTTAAACCCCAAAGTTTGCTTAACATGCACTCCCTGCTATGCTATAGGAAAAAAAAAAATAATGGGGAGGGTGCAGAAAATAGAGGCGAAAAGTGAGGAAGGGGGGAAGAGAAAGAGATCAAAGTTGTCCCGAAGTAGAAGAGTGGATGGGACTTTCAGTATGACTTTCAGGGTCCTAATTAGGGACAGGACAGCGAGCTACCTCTCTCTGTGACATTTAGCTGGACATACTTGATAAATGTCACACTGCTGGATACAGCCACGACAAATGGATGCATCAACAACGGCTTAATAACCTTTACTGATAGTCCTGCCAGGAATTCAAATTCTTTATCTGCTCTCCCTTGCATCCCTAAAACACTGGGCTCTAATAATCAACACAGTGTGTGGAGTATGGGGGTGGATGCATGCGCGCGCGTGTGTGTATTTGCTCGTGTGCGTTAAAGCCAAATTAAGTGTACCAGGAGGCTGTCGGCATGTACCCTCGCACTGCATCAGTGTGCATGGCTGCGTGTGCGTAGCTGTGTGCGAGTGCCAAATTATCTTGGCCACGTATCTTGGCGAGGGTAGCAGCAGCGAGAGGGAGACCTTTGTAACTAATCAGAGAAAATGGAGAGCTGTAGACCTCCCTTGTATCTTTCTAAGCTTGTATCTCTGCTAGACATGGAGAAGCCAACTGAATTAATCAGCTCCCAAGACAGTAACAATCGGAAAAAGAAGAACTAGAAGATTGTGCCATTTCTCCGTAATAAGATCATTCAGGAAATAAATGTCATGTACGTCATGTGTACAAAATTCATAATAAAATAATTGAAACATTTCTTAAATGGGACAAACAACGCTATTTGGGAATCTGAATAAATCCTCTGAGGTGTTTTAAGACTAATTACAAATGAGCCCGTCAGAGTTTCCTTCATTTTTAATGATGAACACAGTCAAAGTTAGGATCCGGCATGTCACTTTTTTTTTTTTTTTTTTTTTTTTTTTTTTACTGGATCCGTTTTGGTCCCATTTGGATCTCATAATTGGCCTCTGATTAGAAGTGACAACCGAGCAAGTAGCTCGGAGATTTGATAAGCTCTGAGTGTTTACGCGAAGCTCAGGCCAATTGTGAGTCAGCTGACAGATACATGACATATTTAGGGCAAAACACAAATAAGGTGCCATTGGTCTTTTGGTCCATTGTCTCGGAGAGCAACTTGTTCGACGCCGCGCAAACTTCCAGTAACAAGGAGTCGGCAGCTTTTCACACAATAAAGCACTTTCTTATGCCTTTTTCCCACTTTCCCTTTGTGATTCTTTTGCTTAGGCCAGTGATTATTTTTAAAAGAACAAACCCCAAATGGACATGCTGGGGCTTCTTTTTCTTTTGAAGTCTGTCTTTGATATGGAGAATACGCACATGGATTTAAATTTATGGTTTGCTCTGCATATGAAATAAAAACATTTATCTGATTAAATTAACTGTCTAAATATATACTCCTTGGTTTGTTTCAGAGATTCTTTTATCTGCGGGTTGCACTGTGCTCTCCCTGGACCCTGGGCTCCTGAGTGATTATGCCTGGTGTGTGTTATTCCTTTGCAACACGTGCACACATTATGTTACAGTATGTGCATTCACTGGATTGTTTGCGTGTTACCTTTTGTATGCAGGTATGTGTGTGTGTAGCATGTTTGGAAGCATGCGGCCCGAGATGCAGCGTGGTGGCTAATTGCCTCTCCTGAGGAATAATTAGGTGACAAAAGCAAACGTAATGGTGCCTCGGCTGCAGAAAAAGATATATGTTATGTCTTGTGTGTGGTTCGGCGTGCGGCGCCATTTGTTTGCCGGTGGTAAGGATAGGGAGCAGAGGACGTAGCAGAGGCCGTACATTTGGAGGCCAAAACCTGGAGAAACAAAGATGGTGCAACAATTAATTACGGCTAATTAGATGTATCCGTTATATTTACTGGGCCAACAATAAATCAAATGGTCAAGCTATTTTTGTCCTAAAAGACTTGTAACTAACACCCAGCCAGCGTGTGTGTGTGTGTAAATATGCTGATGAGTGTATGTGTGTGTACCTGTGTGTGTGTGTGTAAACTGCTATTTACTGTGCGCTTTCCAGGTGTTCAGAGCTGGGTCGTCGCAGACTCCCTCCTCTTAGATTAATAATCCATTAGTAATCCATTTCACTAATGAGCACTCAGCGGAGAGTCGGGACCGAGGGGGACACAGAGACGGTCAAGGGAAGCCAAGTGCATAATTAATGTCTCAGCCAATCAGATGTGCTATTACAGTCGCTCCCTCCTGGAGTGAGATGTCACCTGTCCAATAAAAGGTGTTTATAATCTTTCTGATAAAAAAAAAAAAAAAAAATGAGATTATGAGAAAGAGTAATGTAATTACTGAGCACATCAGAGTGGTCCACAGAGGCACAAAATGTCACAAAGAATAATTTACTGTCTGCACTGAAATTTGAATTTTTACTTTTTGTGCCAGGAAATATTAACTAACATGACACAGCAAATACTTTATATAATTTATCTGCACCTTGCACTCTTAACTGGAGGATGTAGTAGTACTGCATAGCCTACAAAAATTTCTCACAAGCACTGGTTATGTACCATTCATGATTAAGGGCTTGTGTCCACAGGCGTCTACACAGCTTCTACTTTCTATACAAATCATATCAAGTAGAACGATAAATGGACTTCACGTATGCAGCAACTTTTCACCTCGTCTTAGATCTACAAAGGACTTTTTTTTGCTTTTCAGTTTCCTATTCACACACCGATGAAAAAGGAGCTACCATGTAAGGCACTAGCAAACAAGGATTAACTTATAGCCCAGTGTCTTGCTCCAGGACACTTCAACACATAGACCAAAGGAGCTGGGGATTGAACCCCTGATCTTATGTTTTATGGACAACCCGATCTACCACCTGCAACACCATCAAACTCAATAATATCACTTGTTTCCCACAAATCAATCAAAATCCAAAAAGTGCTACCAGCCCCATCATCCAATGTCTGCGACAATGAGTCAAACCAACTGGTTTAAGATCCATGAAGATGTTTCACCTCTCATCCACCAGGCTTCTTCAGTTCAGACCGACTGGTAAGGAGCATCAGGTATCATTAATAAGGTCATCGTTACCACTCAGATCGTTAGTGCTCCTGGCTGTTGTAATGGCTGTCATTGGAGCTCCCGTGAGACTAAGTGTACGCAACCATCATTGAAGTGGTCTCTTGAGATCAAATGTGGATGTTCATTAAATCCCCTGGGAAGGGATGAGAGGTAGGGATGACACTCCATTTGCCCATGTCATTTGGTTAACCATGACCTGGGTGACTGAGAGTCTTCACAGACATTAGCGCTAGATACAATACACAAGCACTAGGAGACAATAAGCAGAGCTGCCTCTGGACACAGGCCTTCACTGACATCAAACTTTTGGATGGATACAAGGAAATTTTCGGTTGTGTAAAACCTTAAACGTACACCAGACTGAACACCGACACACACGTATTTTACTTTTCCAGTGCATTTGCAGTTGGTGTACTTGTAGAGAGGACAGTGCATTAGATCACACATTTTATGCTGCATGGGGACGCCTGTTACAGTGATGCGTGCCGACTCGGACAGATGATGAAACTGCGTCCTTGAGTTCCCTCCGACTTTAGTGCCACTCAAAAATTGTTAGCTAGTTGATGTTGTTTCAGCCCCCACTGAGTTGCTGGTAGCTCTTACACACTCAGTGCGGTGTCTGCCCTACATTATAGAAAAGGAGGGGGTCCAGTTGTAGTGATGGCAAATAACCTTTGAAAGCTCTCAGCAGTGGGGAGTCTATAACCTCAGCGCTCCATATGTTAGGCTGTGATTCGAATCGAGACAAGGAATAACTTGTAGCTCAATGTAATCTCGGGCATCTGGCGCTATATTATGAAATCTATAGATGAAGAAGTAATTTCAGTATTAATTTTTACCTCTGCTAAGAAGGTTGTTGTTAACAGTGTTTGTCTGTTTTTTATGAAAAACTTAAGAGCTTCCGTACACTACCATAATGTAGGTAATATGTACGGAATGCTGCACATCACAGCATGACTCCATTCCCCTGCATTACTACTGTAATGTATGTAATATATACAAAACACTCCACCTGTCGGCTTTCAGAATCAGCTGGAATCACGTCTCTAGTGCAAATGGCCGAGGAATCACGGTAAGTTGGGTTATGCTAGTGTTGTTTATTCGATCTTGATGATGTTAGGAAAATTCATTAGAAAAAATACAAAGAGTTCAGTTTCTACAGGCACCATGGATTGCCCAGGATGATCGAAGCCAAAAATGATCACTCTGAAGTTCGGGACTTTGTTTGTAACCTTATATACACCATATTTACACATGCATTTGACCAACATACATAATGTACAGTGAATAATCTAAGGTCTGGGTAATATGAGTTTTCCTAAAGGTCAGTGACCTAAACTCCAAATACTTTAAACACATATGTGGTTATCATCATCTGAACAGAGTCTCCTTATATTCCTGCAGACTGAAGAACAGCATAATCAATGGGAGAGGAGAGGAAATGACCAGATACTTCACTAGTCACTCTGTATCACCGGTGATACGCTCAGTGTCGTAGGGTTAATGATTAAATTTTCAGTTAGATCAGTTAAAAAAAAAATAAATAAATGGCCGAATTTTGGCTGAGTGGTTATACTCTTTGCTATTTCACCACAAGAGGGCAACAGTGTGCAGTGTATAGCATCAGTACAGCTGCATTATGCCTTGCCAGAGGTTTGTGCTCTCTGGTAATGTCTGTTTTACTTTGAAAGTCAGGTGTGAAAGGAGAGATTTTAGAGGTGACTTTTTAACAATTCTCAGGCTCAGCTCCTCTGCTCGAGGTATGCAGACTTGATAAGTATGTGGCTGTCACGGCGTGATGGGCAAAGCGCTGTTGTGTGCTTTTTAATATAGTTCCGGTGGGGTTTGTGGCACCTAAAAGCTGTTACAAGGTCTGGCACATCAAAATGAGCTGGTAAACACAGAAAATTCTCACACAGCCACCGCCAATCCAGCACGACTACACCAATCTAGATCCTGTGTTTCAAGCCTAAACAGAAGATTTCCCCAGTGCTTCACCTGGCTTCCCCACGGATCCTCTGTCTCCTGTTTAGCAGTCACAACATGATGGAGCATGACAAAAAGGGGCCGTTAAAAACTGAATGCCGTAAGTGGGAAAATGTGGTAGGCGGGCCTATTGTTACCTCCACCCACATGCCTGGGTTAAGTCTGACACCCTCTTCTACCCTCTCACTCCCTCTACAGCTCCTCTCTCCTTTTTTTTTTTTCCTCCTCACCCTCCCTGGGGGAAGCCCTGTATCCCATTCATTCGATTGCCCTACATGATGGATGTGCAGTGTGAGGAATGGGGCTGTCCCGGGGGCCGTGGCGTCGTTTCTGGGTTAAACAGCATCCTATATCAAACCCATCTATACCTTCACAAGCAGGAAGCCTGTTTACTGGGGCGGGAAAGCACCGCAATCCATTTCTTGTCAGGGTGTCTCGCGGATGCAACAACTTGGACAGCCGCAGCTTTGGGAAGTGTTGTAAGACAAAGGCGGTGATAAATATGTGCTGTGGTTTGGGAGGGCTTTGAAACCGAGGAGCGGCACTCAAGTTTGCCACATGCCTGCTAACATAATTTAATTAACATCGAATTAAAATCTTCCTGAATGATGAAGGTCAGTGTTGGATGTCATTGAGTGAGGATTCAAAATTCAATGCTTAAATGTCATTGTGTTCTGATTAGAAAGTTTCATGTATTTTAGCTTCTGAATTTCGAAATTTAATTCTTGCTAACTGTCGTATTACTTCAAATGAAAGGAGTTGAATAAAAACTGGATCTTTAAAGCTGTGTTCACAACAATTTCTCCTGTGGTGTGATTACATAACAAGTGAATGCAGAGACACAAACAGATGTGAGTTTGTGTCCAGATGATTTGGAAAAGTTTTAACTTGAGCAAAACCATTTATGTCACATGGTAAAGTGAAAGCCAATCAGCCGCGGAGCAGAAATGGAGGACGACTGTGGCTCTCCACTGGGTTAAAACCAAGAGATGCCACAGTGTTCACCATGAGACCTCCACAACAGGTGAAAGGCAACAATTTTTGAGATCTCGTTCATTGTTGATGGCAGACGTTAAAATATTTACATCTGGCGAAATCTCCAAAATCAGTTTAGCGGCCGTATTTGCGCAAGTAACGTGAGGTAAAAACTTGGTGGTGTGTACACAGCTTAATAATGGCCAGGGCCATGGTCGATCTGAAAAAAAAAAAAATATATATATATATATATATATATATACATACCGTATTTTCCGGACTAAAAGCCGCTACTTTTTTCCGACGCTTTGAACTTAAACACCGGTGTGACTCATGTATCGGCGGCATGAAGCTCATTGGCTTTTTACAAGCTAGCAAGCTCCATGCCGCCGATACATTTAGCGTCGTCACATCACACCCGGTCAGAGTGGACCACATGAAACTGAATAAATTCAATAGCGGCTTATAGACAAGTGCGCTCAATAGTCCCGAAAATATGGTAGATACAACCTGGACACCAAATACACGTTGGGAAAAACTTAACATAAATAAATTAAGCATTTAGTGTGCCTGAGTATGTTTCACAATAAAAGCCTTTTAAGAAACAAAAAGGCTTTTAATCTGATATGGTTTCATAAAGTTTGTATTAATAGGTTAAAGCTGTGACTTTAATGTTTCAATCCACTCCTGGTTTAGTTTGAAGCCTCAAAATGAGGCTTTGTACTGAAATTAAGTAAATAAATATAGAAATAATGTCCTGCCTCTAATACACACCTGCCTCAAATAGACGCCTGTTACCTTCTACAGTTGAGATAAAAAACAAAAGAAAAAATGTCCCGGCCACTATTTGAGGTAATGTAGTATTTTCAAAAGTATGCCATTGACTTTATGGGCCTTCCTGTATTTTCTTTTTTTTTTTTTTTTTTTTAGTTCATTCTCCTTTGGCTCTTATCTCTTAAATTCCCCTTGTTATTGCTACAGCTATAGGAAGCAATAAAGTACACACAAGTCAGCATTGATCCTTATCAGTGAACATAGTTTCTGTTGTACGACTGGGAACACACAGCCACAACTATGAGCGGTCATACGGCCTGAGGCTACTGCACCCGTCGCAGATATCATGTTGAAAAGATTATTTGTGGTGCAAAGTTATTATCAGCGTTGCGTTAACTTGTGGACTTTTCTTCACAACTTTCTTCACAAACTACACTGGAAGATTCTCTATGAAAATAGAGAACAGAGTAGACAGCTCATGCATACAAAATGCAGACAACAGAAAAACACAAATACCAACACATTCTGAACAGTCACCATGGATATTAATTATTATAACACTGCCTGATGTGCAGGGGAAGTGATCTAATTAGCTCTACTGCAGCAGCTAATAGTGTTTATTAAAGTGCCATGGAAGAGCCTCTCATTATTTCCAGCCATGG
This sequence comes from Pseudochromis fuscus, assembly GCA_900323345.1. Classification (NCBI taxonomy): domain Eukaryota; kingdom Metazoa; phylum Chordata; class Actinopteri; family Pseudochromidae; genus Pseudochromis; species Pseudochromis fuscus. The sequence goes on from OOFC01019428.1 coordinate 19,738, forward strand.
TGGTTTTGCAATATGTTATGTTTTCAAATCCACATCTAAAATGCAGGCAAATGATCATGAGCAGCAGATATTAATCTACACTATGAGACACAGTCCCACTTCCAGCACAGACAAGAAGTTGAAGAACAAAAATATATTGTTGCCATTAGTTTCAATTTATTTTCTCACACAATTATTAGAGGACTTTTGAAACTTGTGCAACTTTTTAAATCCGTCTGCACATATTTCTTGTTGTACCAGGCGACGGTACGTCATCTTTGAGCAGAATGAACACAGACTTGGCAGTCACTGTGATGGATTACACAACTAAAGCAGATCTCGACTGTCACCTAGTCGATTTTTTTTGTTATATTCTGCAGAACAAAATGAAAATCTTCCTGCTTCTGGGAACAATAGGGAATACTGTACGAACCCAGAAATCTCAAGCACAAAAAGGATGATTTGCAAAGTGGTACAGGGTGATGTAAAGTGTATGCGGAAAGCTTTTTCTCATGCTGGCATTGTCTGTAATTGTTGCAGCCTTTCAAGCTTTCTTAAGTTCTGCCAATGCAAATCAGCTTCTTTTAAGTATTTTCAAAGATCTAATTAGATTTTAGTTTTATTCTAGCCCAGCCTTTTCCCCTCCTTTTCCCCTCTTTTTTATTTATAGATTCACACACTTGATTCCAACACCGTCCAACTATGTAGAAAAGAAATATACCTTCACATTTCCAGTATCTAATATGTGCTTGTGTTATAATTGATAGGCCATCTGTAATTCCACTAGGTGTCATGTCGTGTCGTGAAATAACAATTGTTTTGCGAGATGACTATTGGCGCTTCTCGCATTTGAAACGTTGCTAATTAAATGAGACAGGAATCCACCCCACACACACACACACACCCCTTGTTATTAACACATTTTTTTTTCTTATGTAAACCAAAATGGAAATCAAGTCATGCCTTGTTATGCGAATATATATAATTTTTCAGGATCTTTTCAAATCTTTTGATATTCTGCAGCAGCCTGGGAAATAAACTTACTTCTTTCAAGAACCCTCTCAACGACGGCAGCGCAGGGATTCACTTTATATATTAAAAAAAAGGTAGCATATGATATTATTTGAACACTTGAGATAATTCAGCGCACACAGTGCCTGTACGTATCCGCCTCCCTTTGAATTTCCCAGCTGCTGGGGGAGCACGCTCTCTGTTTTCCGAGTGTATGTGCGCATCCTGGAGGACTCACATGTGCATGTACGTATACCCGCGTGTGCGCTCGTGTGTTTATGTGACTCACTGTGGCATGTTTCCTAGAGATAAGACTGCAGTGCCTGGCCCTCTGCAGCCTTCACCCCAGGCAAACAGTGATTAGAGGAATCTCTCATTCTCTGCAGGGCACCCCTCTGCAGTCACAGCCAGCAGCGTGACGCCCTTAATGTTCACACCGAGGTACAAAGGACCCGTGGTTGGTGATTTTATCTTCGCTTTAAAATATGTTTCTGAGAAAGTCCTTTTGCTGTTACAGAGGGATCCTGGACGTATCCCCGCCATCGAGACCCTGTTGTCTTTGCGGCGATCGGAACGATATTCAAAAGCTAAGCGGGTTAGGATCAAAGATAGCCTCCATGCGCAGCCGTCCCTGGCTCCCCTCCCCACCAAGAGACGGGGAGGCCCTGAGAAGTTATATTTCGCTCCACATTGTGCGTTAAATCCGAGCTAATGCGACGCGGCCTCACCTGCGCGCCGTGGGAAGATCAGGAGTCAATTAGTGGGATTGGTGGGCAGTCTCGGCCAAGTGGTGTGAGCCGGTGACAGTTTGCGGTGGTCCGCCACGCCGCGGGAGTCAGGTGAGGAGCAGGGGGAGCCTAAATGAAATGCTAATACAGGCCACAAAAGTCAGGGCTCTCTAATTGGAACACAGCTGCTGCAGGGACCGAGTATCCCACGAAGCGCCGCCGAAAGCAGAGGAAGCAGCGGGTCAACGCGATCAGGTCAGGTTCGCTCTCTGTGTGCAGCTCAAAATACTTGGCCTAAAATGGCTGCTGGAAACCTGAGGCAGGAAAACACTAAACAAGGAGCAAAGACAGTAAATCCAGCTCGGCATTGCTCCTGGATCATCATACATCAAATTCAAGAAGGATTTTGAGATTGATGATATAGATGTTTCCTGCAGCAGGTCCTGCAGAAGATCTACGACAGAGCCAGGCGAGCTGTTTTCTATGAGATCAGATAAGATAGATTAAAGATTGCATAAGATTTTCATTTATTATTCCAACGACAGGGACATGTCCTATGTTACAGCAGCAAAGTGAATAACCACACAGAATAAATGCATTCAAATAAACAGGAAATGTTTAGGGGAGATGCATTTGTTTTGTAAGCCTTAGTTTGTAACATTTCAAATAATTCACATACAGTAAATTATACTTTTAAAGCTGTTGAGTTTTTCATGTTGTCATATTTTAGGGTGGCATAGGTGTAGCTTATATATGTTTTCATTGTGAAGTAAGGAGATAAGATTAAGTTCAAAGTTTTGTAAATTATATTCAAAAAATTTAATTTTGAAAATTGACTTTCAGGTGTGTCAGGTGGTACAACCAAAGTAAAAAGGAAAATGTTATTTTAATATAAAACTATTCAATCTCCAGCCAGACACAGGGTCTAAAAGCTTATGATGCCTGGGTGTACATGCACATGGATCCTTGGTACATCTGCTAACTGCACATGCATGGCAGGGTCAGTCTCACACATTATCCAGCTCATGTTGGCAAACACAAACATACCACACATGAAGTGGACGCTGCACAGACTCTTTCTGACCTCCAGGACCCCAATCCACCCTTAAATTGACTCCTTATTCAATTCAAACTGTATAAAAAAAGTGGAAGCAATTACAAGTGTCCAAGTAAAAGCAGATTTATTTTGAAAAGAAACACGAATCAGGAAGTACATTAAAAATGATTGGGCTACAGGGGGTGCATCTGTGGGTGTTAAGCTAAAGTCTAATAACCAGACATGTCACTGGTATCAATCTCCTTATTTAACCCTCAGACAGAATATATATATTTCCTAATATGTCAAACTTGAAGTTAGTCTGTTGTGATTCTGCTCAGAATAACAAAGGTTATTTGGAAACGTTTGTGAAATATTGCAGCATAACTTTTAAAGTAATTTGACTCATGGGAATGTGCCAACAGACAGACAGATGTGCTTGGCAAAATTCAAAAGATTTACACAAAAGAGGAAACACACACACACACACACACACACACACTGTCCTCTTTTTAGGTTATGACTTTGCAGCATGTACTCCGACGCTCTGAGAAGATATTCCTGGATGAGGCTGTAACTGAGTCACAGGCCAAGTCATTTTGACAGCTCCTTGTCTTTGGTTTTAAGCTTCTTCCTCATTACAAGTGTCGATATCGGCTCGGCAAAGCGTCACATAAGTTCAGATGAACACATGATTAGCCGAGAAAGTACTGTATTTCACCCCGGAGTCAAGCTGAAAGGAAGAAACAATAAAAAGAAAATGCAGAAGGAGGAACAGAGAAATAAAGCGAGAGACAGACATGGAGAGAAAATTCAGCAGTCCGTCATCTCTCGCTGCATTTAAAGACCACCAGACTGTCCACGAGCCGCCTGTTTCATCGTCCAAGGCCTCCTACCTCCTCTTCAAATAGAACGAATTTGCCTGAGAATAATGCATGAGCTCATCGTGGGCGACGGACAGGAGGCTCCTTCCTCTGAAGCCTGCCCGCCTTATAGACGGCGAGGCGATTGACACGAGCCACCCAAGAGCGGACCTCAGGTGGCGAGGTGTTAGGCGAGCCTTTAAAGCCGTCGCCTGTAATAATGAGGGCCAGCTCCTGTGGTTGCAGCACCTTCGCCCGAGATGCAGAGAAAACACAAGAGAAAGTTCTGTTGAGGTTATTTATTCAGATGGAAAATTAATAGTGCAAAGATTTTTTTTTGGTGCCACCTAACACATGCCTACTTTTCTCACACTGGCCATATGAAGCCTGGAGTGAGACTAATGTGGAAGCACCAGCACGCCTACAAGACTCACAGTTGTCTACTGCTTTGAGCTATTCCCACTGATTCAAATTCAAAGTCTCCTGAGAGGGAGGAGGTGTCGATCACTTCTACAGGAATCTTGGTCTTTTAACCTTTAAGTGGGTTTGGGGATACAGCCAATAGACATGCAGGTGCATATATTCAACATATGCATCAAAGTGTTGTTAGTTGATGTAGTTTGGGCCAATTAACTTTTAGAAAATGTTGTTAATGATTGTTTTCAAGTCATTCAAGATGTGTTTGTGTGAAAAATCTCGGATATATTTTTGTTTTTACTCTTCAGATACTCAATCATTTAAAGGTGTGAATTTGATATAATTAGTATTTACATATTTTCAGAGAATGTCTGTCACGGAGGAAGAAAAACAGAAATAATATGTTTGTGTCTAAACAAAATTTAGTTCTCGTGTTCAGAGATTGTTTATAGAAACTGTTTGTGGGCTTGTGGAGTTTGGTATTTGAATGTCGCCATGTGGGTTTCTTGGAGCCAGAGGTGACCATATTTGGATATGAAGGGAGGAGGGATTAAGTGAATCTGACCCTTGAACCTGAGGACACTGTGAATTTGAATTGAAGTGAATTGGAGACAGAGTTTTTTGGAGCAGCATCTAGTGGCCATTGAGAGTGTTGCACTTTTTTCACTTCTGCATTGGCCTCATTTGAGCCCCAGTTGCTTTGTCCATTTCTATATACAGTCTATGATTAACACTTAGAAAGCAAAACATAGAAAGAAAATACCGTATTTTCTGCACTATAAGCTGCACCTAAAAGCCTTTAATTTTCTCAAAAACCCACAGTGCGCCTTATATATGGATCAATATTGGTTAATTTTGGCTACCGTAGTCAGGGGGCGTATATTGTGATTGCACTAACGTTTGATTTACCGTAGCGGTATCAGACTGTTTCTTTTACGTGTTTACTGAATCAGGGAAAAGTTCCCTCCACGTTTGTGATGCACTAACTACGTGATAAAAAGTTGCACTACCTGTTGTACCTTGCTGTTGGTAAAAGATAATACTACATCACTGACGTTACCTCAGAGAAAAAAATAAAACAGCTGTTCATGTAGCTTTGAACTGTGACAAATGGAGTTGGAAATACATTGTTTTCAACGAAGGCGGCGCAAATACAGAACGTTGGTTTGTTTTCTATTAATAAAGTTTGACTGACTGACTTATCTGACTGTTTTGTTGACATTCCCTTTGGCGCAGCTTCATCTAGATGGATGGATAACACAACCCCAGCAACTACAGTAGTTTCTATTCTATGCGCCTTATAATGCGGTGCGCCATAGATATGAAAACAGTTTTAAGGCCATTCATTGAAGGTGCGCCTTATAATCCGATGCACCTTATAGTGCAGAAAATACGGTAGCTAATAAAATGCTGATACAGTGTTTTGAAAGTGGACATGAAACATTTAAAAGCGGAAAACTGTTACATTTATACCCTAATTGGAAAATTCAGGATTCAGAATTTGTGATACATTAAATGACAGAAACTAGTATATTTTCCACTGTATTTGTGTGTGCTTCCCCATTAAAAAAAAGGTCTTGATGTGAAGCTGGACTGGACATTATAAAGAGAAACTGAACCATATTTCAGGGACAAGCTGTCACACCTCTTGCTGGTTTCCTCCACCTTGCAGCATCGTACAGAAACTGTCCCTCACTGTCATTATCCTCTCAACTCAATAATTTCACTGTCTTCCCTGCTGTCAGCACTTATCAGCCACTTACAGGCCTCTAGATGTACGGACACCTCTGGACATGGGACACACCAAAAAAAAACCCGCGCAGGGGCTGACAGATAGAAAACTGAATCTTTACAACCGAGGTCAGAGGACTGTATCCAAACCGTCTGGCAGAGTACACTAATATCCCCATGCTGAGCAGCGTGGTGCTATTGAGCGCGACCATGCGCGTCGGTCTCACTCCGCTGCACTCAATGAGCCAAACCCATGGAGCTGATGGGCAACGGGAGGGGAAATAGGAGGGGCGGGTTGGGGGAAATAAGGGGGCAGAGAGAGAATACAGGAAGGAGTGTGAATGATGTGTCGCTCCCACTAATGCACATTATTCCATCACATAAACATTCTTTGAAATAGAAAGCAAGGCGAGAGAGATTTGGATTTGTCGGCCAATTCACAGCCCTGAATTGAAGGGGGAAGAAGTGTGGAGCTAAAAGAAAACTCCTCCACCGCCGGCTGTCAGCTGCAGCGCCTTCCACCTCTGCCTGAGCTGCTTCATTATAACAGGCCATTGTTAGAGCAACCACTGCATTACTGCACTCCCCTCTCTCTGTGGCCGCACATGCCACTCCTTTTTTTTTTTTTTTTTTGAG
>OOFC01019428.1:35125-47632 GCA_900323345.1 Pseudochromis fuscus
CCACCTCCACCCCCCTCCTCTCCTCTCCTGTCGGCTCTTCTCATCTCCCCTCTCCTCGTGCCCACCGCGGTGTGACAGGTGACTGACGACGCTAACAATAGTGGGTGCGGCTGCCCCTGCTCAGCGGACCACAAGCTGCATGATAAATTACCCTCATCAGTTTGTTTTGCCAACAGCCCACACAGGTCACCACCAAGGCCGGTCGTGACATTTTGTTGCATACTGTATATGCAAATACCTGCCAATCAATTAGCACGCCGCTCCCACCGCTCCCTTAACTGCCCATTGTGATTAAAATGAATTGATTGTGGGCTAAAATCAACAGCAGCCAGCACTGCCGGGCGCCCAGGGGTCAGCGGGACACAACAGAGGAAATGAAGGGGAAAAAATGGGACTTATTTTAATGTAATGTTGCCGTTTCCACACTCACTTCCCCTCACTTTATTCTTTATCGCCATCTCATAACTGCAGGCATAAAACACAGTAAAATTTGCAGAAAATGAGAAAAGTGCAATGTAAACAGACCGAGTAATAAATCTGAGGGAGGCTGTCAGGGCTTTGTGAAGATCAGGTTGATATGTGAAGGGAAAATGATGGCGGCAGCATTATTTTGAGCGGCTCGCAGCCCGTGGGTTTGCTAACTCACGTGTGTTCTTTATGTATGAGTGTGTTTTTAACATGTAGGATGCGGAGGAAGGCGTACACGCTCAGGCTTTTCTTTTAACAAGACTGATGAACACAGAGTGAGCACTTAGCAGGCGCTGCTACAAAAAAAAACAACTGACTTTTGAGTTTGAATCAGGAGCTTATAGGTGAGGTAAACATCTCTCTGATGCTGAGTGATTGATTAAAGGAAGAACTTAATCCTAACCATATACCTGCTTTCATAGGCAATAATAGTTTTAAGTTTTATTAACTGTGTAACAAAGACTTTTAATATGATAGCACAGATAGTCACACTCAGTATAAAATGCAGGTCAACAGCAAAAGTAGTGTTGTAGTACTTGAGATTGGTCTTGGTCTTGAGACTGGCCTTGAGACCACTTTTTAATGGTCTCTGTCTCGTCTCGGACTCAAAGGCATTTTTACTTGGTCGGTCTCAGACAGGGTGGACTCGGGGGTTTTTGATCAAGACCGGTCAAGACCAGGCCAGTACTACTATGATAAGTGACAAAAGTAAAAGGTAGCTGCTGCCTTCCTGGTATCATGCAGTCTTTGTAACATGCCCCCTGTACACAGAGAGTGGATGAAGACAACTGGGGACGCTAGGAAAATTACCGTATTTTCCAGGACTATTGAGCGCACCTGTCTATAAGCCGCTATTGAATTTATTTGAACAGTTTCATGTGGTCCACTCTGAGCGGGTCTGATGTGACGACGCTATATGTATGGGCGGCACGGAGCTTGCTAGCTTGTAAAAAGCTAATGAGCTTCGTGCCGCCAATACATGAGCCACACCGGTGTTTAATGGGCAGATGTTTTTTTTAAAGATATTGCTCTATTTCACCACAAGATGTCAACAATGGTCAGTTTATAGCATCAGTACAACTCAATTATGCCTTGGTGGAGGATTGGACTCTGAATGCTTTCTAGATTTTTGTGAATACGGTAGCACTGCGATACCGTGCTGATGGCATGGTGTGATGAATGAGAATCTTAACATCTACAGTCCTGCATGTCTTCAAAGCAACTTGCACATGTAAACAATGTGATTCCTGCAAAATTATTTCTTGAGAAGGATGGGACCTTGATGCAAGATGCAAGTAGCCAGATTATAGTTAAATCCACCAGCGGTTATCTTTACATTGATGGCAAACAGCGGCACTTGAGGAGTCACGTCCTCTTAGCAAAGCTAGTTCGTTCCCAGACCATCGGCTTTATGTGTTGTTCCTCGCCGTTGCAGATTTTCTACGACTCTGACACATTTTTGTTGTTTCTGCAAAGCTTTTATTTTCCGACAAATTTTACACCTGTGTTTCTCACTCACATTCGATTTATGAACAGCAATTTCCACCCCCTTCTTCTCATGGGTTTGTCATCTGTTAATGCTCAGAGAATAACTAGGAGAGCTTGTTTTGCTGCACTGGATCTCCCTACCAATGCAAATGCTATGATTGCACTAATGTTTCAACCAATACATGATTTTAACAGTATTAATTGTGCTTTCTGTTCTGGAAATATACCTGTATATCATACTGCATGTGAAGTCACATGATTGGGCTTGTTCTGGCTCCTTAAGATGTTACTGTAGTCAGTAGTTAGTTAGTAGGTTAGTACAGCTTTTATTTGTGTTTTTGTGTTAGCCTGTCTTATTTTGATTAGACAGGAAGTGGCGCCGCTTACTACTTCCTGTACGGTATGAAGGAGCCTCCACAGTTACGTCCTGCTCCTGTACCTCATGCTGTTTGAGCCTGAACAGCCTGTATGTTTGTATTTATGTTACGAATTAGTTTTCTTCACGTAGTGCTATCTGCTGTATGTGTTTGTGTCACGTTTTCTATTTGTTGTGGTAAAATAAGCGGGTTTAATAGGCGTTAGCTTTACGCGCGAATTAGCCGCTAGCTAGCGCTTAGCATTAGCACGCTAACTAATTTTGGTGTGTTGATTTGTTTGTGTTAGGGGGTCATGGACATCATTTGGGGGACGTGATTATTCAGTTTTACACTCCAAAGGTTGAATTGTACTTTGGTCTCATGCATACTTCTTTGCTGTTTATTTTTACAGTTTTACCATTCATTCACTCATTCATCCACCAAGTAAAAGCCGCAAAAGGAACAACGGTGTGTTTTTTTTCGAAGTGATGGTTATCTACCTGCCTAGCCTAAGTGCAAGGACAGGATAGGGCTAATGCTGTGATTCCCTTCAACTTCACCATGTCCAGCAAACACTAAGTATCTGTTGCCCTACAGATTTGAAAACCAAAGGAATGTATCTCTACACATACAGGTGAATGTGGATCAATACAAGTGTTGAATGGTCTGCTGTGAAAAAGCCGAGCAGCTGAGCAGGTTGTGCGCCTGCATCATTACTCTCTCCTTGTTATTACAACTGTACGGAGTCTGCAGAAATCCTCCAGTGTACAGACTCTGCTTATAAGGTAAACATTTGGTCATCATCACCATAATTATGCCCAAATACAAGTCCCCATGCGCAGACCGAGCAGAAATATAGTTAGGGGGGCTAAAGGGAGCCAATGCAACTCATTAATAGTGTGCCAGACTCACTGTGATAACATTGGATCCAATTCCAGAGAGAGGTTTTATTTTTTGACCAATTAGCTGCCTGAACAACCTATTGGCCATGAAGTGATCTCTGCTGGGACTTTATCAGACCATGCTCTATTAAATCAGCTCTCTGGCTGAGCAGTTATGCACCATCACAGTGCTTAGAACGGCTGCCTCTGATTGATGTCACTGCCAAATGCCAAGTAATAACGCCTGTTATTGCATGTCTCCATGCTGCTGTTTCCTTATGGATGCATCTTTTGCTATGTGCACTTTCAGGTACAGATATATTGGGTGATATTTTTTGTGTGTGTGTGTGTGAGAGACAATTTGAAGCGATACGGCTAGTTGGAAAGATAATCCTAATGCTCAGAGGTGGCAGCTGCTCTGAATCTGAAGCAGTGTTAGAGTATTCACACTGTGTCTTCAGGTGGGTCAAAAGGCCTGGCAATAGGTGCTGTATAATTTAGGCATGTGGGAAGTAATTGTAATGACTCTGTAAACTCGGCATGAATGCATTCACTGACGCGTCTGAGTAACTGCAGGTTTGGGGAATTGTTTTATGAAGCATAATAATTGTGGAGAATTTACGAATGCTGTAGGTAAAGGTTTTTTACTTAATTCTCATCAAGCTCATCGAGTTCATCAGGCTCTTTTAGTCTTGGGTCAGGTGCACCATTAGTGGGTGTTGTAACTCAAAACAGCACAATAGCTGCTGTTGTTTATGGTGTTGCTACAGGTTATGGGGAGATGATAAAAGAAGGTCCTGAGAGGCCAGGGACTAAAACATCTCTGATAATTTGACCAGTTTTTCATAATCACTATGCAATGACACTCAGGTCAGATTCTGGGTTTTTAAAGTGTGACACATTTCCATTTGATTACTTTTTTACCTCAGCCAAGGAGGGTATATCTTCTCCTGCGATGGTTTGTTTGTGTAGTTTGTTAGCAACATTACAGAAAAACTACTGACATCTGATCTCGAAGACATTATTTAATTATTTGTTTGACAGAGATGATGTATTAGACAATAAACGACAAATATATTTTGGGGAAGATCAGAGGATCGGTCTCTGTCTGAAAAAACAATCCCCAGAAAATCCCAATCTATTATATGGGTGAGTGTTTTGCTATTCCACCACAAGAGGGCAACAGTGTTCAGTCGATAGCATCAGTACAACTGGATTATCCCGTGTTGGAGGTTTGTGCTCCCCGAGTGCTTTACTGTTTCTTTCCTCCTACTTGATGAACTCCCCAAATCAAGTCCGGGATAACTAGATTTAACGCTTCATTTTTGATATGTTTTGCAGGTTACTTGCTGTCATTAGCTCTTGCTAGCTCATCAAGTCATTTTTGTTTATGTAGCCAAGTCACATAAATCACAACTTTGCCTCAAGCTGCTGAGTGGGTCTTTGCAGATTACGCACTGAGGCCAAGGTCACTTGAGCAAGTCCGAGTAAAATCCAGCTCGAGGGTGTTACTCATAATATTTTTGACATTTTGGTTTGACGATGATACTTCTGGTACCTTAAACTACCTCCAGTGACCCTGATGCTGCTGCTGCTACTGCTGCTACTGTTACCATGGCCTGCTGACCACGCTGGTTACCAGGGTGGGTAGTGAAATTTGACCTGAAAAAAATATTGGAGTGAGCTATAGAATAAACGTGTGCAGAAATTTAAATCAACCTTCCCAAGTTACTGAGAACTAAAAATGTATTTTACCAAGAACTAGGAAGAAAAGAATAAAAGTCTGCTAAACAATAACCCAGCTGTACCGATGTTATAGACTGAACACTGTTTCCTTCCTGTGGTGAAAGAGCAACACTTTCTATTTAAATCATTCACCAATTACAACAAGCAGAGATTTTTCAGACAGTAGTTTTTCCGTAATGTTGCAAACAGATGGATGAACGGTCTTTACGAGAGAGTCATTGTCAGTCTGAACACATGCCTTAATGCTTCACTCTTCTCATTTTGTGTACCTGGGGTGACATTTTGGTCATTCAGTTCCTGTGCTGAATGACTGGTTGTCTCTCTCTCCCTCTGTCTGAATCACCTCAGCTCTTTGGTCTCAATCCAAAGCCAACACCAAAGCCAACCCTTCTGGCAGTAAGACAACAAGCCGGCCTTGATCCTTCCATATGAAACATGATGCGAGGTGGCCGGCAAGAGATTGGGGAGGGGTTGGACGGGGTAAACATGTTAACCCTGAAGCACAAATCACACCAAGGAGAGAGCGCCGTCCCTGCAACACACCTCGAAACCCACTTTCTGTGGTTTGTGTCATGCATAAGGTTGGCGCTTATAAGGGCAGGCAGCTCTAAACTGCTATCATTGTTGTGTTGGCAGTGTGAAGGCACACTGATCCCTCTGAGCAGGATGATAAAAATCTGTCACAGTTCCCTGCATGGAGGAGCCCATTGTTTTGAGGATTAAGGAGGATTAAGGGCGGATGCTGGCGACCGAGGGGCTTGAGCTGTGTGACCCTTTCACTAATCATTATGAGACAGATACAGAGCACTCAAACTCTTAAAGCCCAAGATCGCATTGGATTATCAATTATTCATGGCTGACAGGAGCAGAATGAGTATGAAAGAGACGCAGATAGTATGGGAATGTGGCGACAATTGGAAAAGGTCCCTGAGCAGAAGTGCCATTAGTGTCCAGAAATGCATTGCATAAATTTTATGAATGACTCGTAAATGGGGCTCTTAGTTTCCTCATATTAGCACCCAGCGTGTGTCATCACTTTAAGCTTTTAATCAGATCAACATGCTGAGTTATAAAACAAAAATGCCCATTGCAACAACTTCCTAAAGGGTCTGGTGCTTTCAGCGTTTAAGAGCTGTGCCAGGGTGTGGTCTGATTGGCTCTGCAGGTGGAGTGAGGAGAGACATAACTGTGACCAGGGACATCTCAAAGAAGATGCTAAATGAGACAGCATGTTTTCTAAAGCTGTATTAATCCATATTTTGATTAAGTGGCTCAAATGGCTGAAGTGACGTTGAGTTTTGAGGTGCATTTACATAGAAATGGACAAAGCAATCAGGTCTCAAAAATGAGGCAAATCCAGTGCATAAAGGTGTAATACATGAGACGGCCACTAGATGTGGGCTCCAGATAATAATTTCCTCTCATGGATCTGCTGGTCCATCTGAAAAAAAAAATCTTAATAAAGTAGATATTACACTTCAAAAAGAGGAATGGGGTGTGGTTAGCTTGATCGACAGGTTGGATCTCCAATGAGGATAGACCTGAACAGTCTCATACACATTGGGCAGTGACCTCAGGTTTAAGGTTCTTCTGACACCTCCCTTGATATCCAAATATGGTCATTTCTAGTGATGGGTAGATGAGGCCTCATGAAATGTTGCGACACATTACCCAAACTGTATCGATATGTGTGTTGCTCAATACTGACACCTGTTGGACCTTAACAATCATTACACGCAGTCTCATTGATAGACTCAGCTGACGTACTGATTTAATGACCTATAGCCATGGCGTACAATTGTGTATGGATGTGTCCATACCAAACAATAACTGAAATGTCTATTATGGGGTCATCTATACACCAAGAGGGGTCAGACTGCTACAGAGCTCCACGTGCTTGTATTTGATTATTTATGCAAATTTACCTGAATGCGATGATATTCCTGCTCGTGACAATTCGTTACTTTCAGCATAAACGTACGACTGTGTGAGGATGCTTATGTACTTGTCTTTGAGGCAAGGAGGATTTTATTTATATATATTGAGGTTTGGGAAGAATCCCGCTGACCAACGCGCTTCCTTATAAACACAGTTTGGTGATACAGCAGCTGTTTCTTCACGTGACTTACTTAACGTGATACACACACCGACACGGGGTTTCGCTCTGTGAGCTCGACACATCGGTGCAGCCAGACCCATCACTAGTCATTTCTGGCTCAAACAACCAACAATCGCCAAACTTATGTCTTCAAAATACGAGTCCACAAACCAACGAGTGATGTCACGTTAGCTTTATCCATTCTATGTACAGTCTATATGTGCATTTTAGCATCTTTCAGTTCATTGTTTATTGCGTTGGTTCTCCAATCCCTCTACTGTTTGCTACCTGAACAGCCCTAAAGTTAGCAGCTAGGTGGTGAGCATAGTGGAACATTTAGCAGCTGAGGAGCTAATTATATTTCTGGTTATTACTTTTCTTGGGCGGTCAGAAAGACAGCTCCCAACGAATGCTAATGTTGCTCCATTATCCATCTGCTGAATGAATAATTTTCCAAGTGTTTGCTAACGATCTAGCCGTAACAACCACACTACAACTATGACAGTGTGGCGTTTCCAGCTTGTTTTGCTGCCCCTAAATGGACAACAAAATCCATTAACCTGCTTTCATTTCTCATTCTTTCCCACTGCTGTATAACTTTATTGGGCGTGTGTTACATTATAATTATATGCCAGGTTTTAAAATCTGGTTGAAAAACACTGATCATGCGCTGATTAAAAATGTTGCCTCTCAGTGAAACACATCAGCGATGCAGTCCCTCATATTGATGTGTTATACCTCATTTCCCTTCCTTGGGGAACATAGGTCACATGCATAACCCTGAGATTTGCATTTCTTCATCGAGTGATTACATGGAATAAAAATCTCTCGTGCAGCAGGGAAGAAAAACATCATTAAATCTTTGGCATCACAATATGTATGCCATAATTGGGACAAATTTTGTTTTCTTTGTCTAGCAGTGATTGTAGATGGCGATCGTGTTACGTAATGGACTCATATCTACAATAAAATCCCCCTTTTTTGTCCATAACAACAATTTTGTTATTTATTTGTCTCAAAGATAAAAAATATTAACTAAAAAGTCAGTCTGTGTTCACACCTCCACCACCATTTTTCATTCTGCAGATACTGTAGGCAAAAGGATGTCATGGGGCATGACTTGTGGTGACTATGGCACATTAACAGCTAACTAACAGTGTCTCTGGAGAGCTGTTTCAGAGGTTAGCAGGCTTTCAGTTTCAGTACAGTGTTTTACTTCCTCTAGAGTCAGCAGGGTGTCACAGGACAGAGAGGACAAATGGCTAATCAAAAGCTACACCCGGCTGTTTCAGCCCGAAGAATCCGTTTAGTAACTACATGATATGGTCCACTTCTCGACAGATAGCCCTTCCTCCACATTTTTGTGCAGTTTTACATTTTCTTCTCCCCTAAGGAAGGAAGTTTTATTAAATACCTTTACCTAAGTGATGGTGTTATGCAACTGCCGCTAGAGGAAACTAAATGTTTTCAGGAAGAGATGCTAAAAGTTTTGCTTAACCTCAGAGGTCATCAGTGGCAGAGCAGAGGTGAACTTAAACATTTGGAGGGAGGAGGAAGTTTCAATTCAACTAACAGACAGAAGTTACTGGGCTGTATTTTCAGGGACTTGCAGTTGTAAGTTTAAAGGGGAATCTTAAAGATTGATCTCAAAAGTACAATTTAAATGCAGTTATGGCATTGAGGCCATGATTACCTCTGCCAAGGAGGTTATGTTTTTAATCACCATGGTTGGGTTGTTTGTCCGTGAGCCTGCCTGTAAACAGCCTCACAGAAAAACTACTGAACTGTGATTTTGGGTCAGACGATGGGATTGCATCTGAAAAAATAAAATCCTGAAATATACATTTTACAGTAGGTGAATGTTTTTACAAGATTGTGTTGCTATTTATCACAACAAGGCAACAGTGTTGAGTCTATAGCAGGGGTGGGTAATTATTTTTGCGTGACCAAGGGCCACACAATTTTTTTTTTAATCACACTGTACTTTAGTTTTACCACTAAGATTAAATATGAAAACATACACTACACTAATGGTTATTTTTCAGCATTTATTATAATGACAATTCTCAAAAAACAACTTATTAAGAACATTGCAGCTGAGCAAACATATTCGAATGATCTGGGAAATACTCCGGTAGCTCCGACTGTTTGATGTAATGAGTTCATTATAATAGTTTGGTGAAGACATAATCATCCAGTTTGAGCAGCTATCAGTGAAAATAGTTTGTTGTTTGACAGTGGTTTGTTTACAGCTCAGAATAAATACAGGAAAATGTACAGAATGTGTTGTAGCTTCTTATACCATAATACTTAGTAGTCCCTATTTAAAAAAAAATAAAAAATCAATACATTAGGGCTTTCAGTTGTACCAAAAATGAAGTAAATAAATCCGAATATGAAATAAAATACAAATTAAAAATGAAAATCCCATGCGGAAAATACTGTAGTTGAATGGGTTGTTTAATTGAATGCAACATTAATAACAATAATTTAAATGAAACAACAAATATATATGATTGTGAGAAAGACATTTTCTTTTTTTTCAAAGTACAGTCAAACTAACTGCAAAATAATAGTCCACATAAAAGGGAAAAGCTGACTGGAATTAAAATGAACATCGCCTGAATTTATGGTGCCATAAATAGCTGCGTCCTGCGACTTCACACGTCCTGGTATAGAGTGTAATTTTTCTTTTTGCTTGCAGAGCCATTTACGTTATGTGTCATTGTGGTTGGCATGTCTGTTAAAAAAAGGTAAGAGATGAGTAATGTGACTGACTAAGGAGGTAGTGATTAAACATCCATGTGTGTATAGTCTCCAAGCTTCTGTGTATAGATGCATGGAAATTACAGGATTTGAATGCAGGAATTATTGCAATTTAAAAAAATGTTCTTGCAAAAAGACTTTTTAGGTGCACCTTCACCTCCAGTTAAAGGGCGCAGAGTCCTTCAAGTGGTGTCAGGGTGCCTGGTGCCTGCAGCAGTCGTGCTGTGAATTGTGTTGTTGGAGGGTCACGTCCTCCTTTTCGTCTCCCAGCGTCCTCCCGAAGAGAATTCCCCTCTTTCTAGTGTGAAGCTGTTAGTGTGCTAATCGCTTCAGCTCCACTCCATTATCAAGGTGCAGTGTGCCTCTAGTAAGTGCAGTCCCTCACTCCTGACCCAGTCTTTTGGGGACAGTTTGAATAAGTTGATGATGGCTGCAGGAAAGTATAAAAGAGTAGTGCTGCCATAACACATTGACACTAACTTGCTGAATCATCCCTGCTGTGTATGTAAATGGCAGGAGCCTACTTATCATTTTAATAAAAATAAAGTATTTTGCTGTGTCTCCGTGGACTGAAGATATAGCTGCGGTAGGTGATGTAAAACACAATCCTCGATCTTTTCCAAAAAGTTTATCAAAGACTGAGCTCACAGAGACAAATTAATCAGTGTGTGTTGAGTTTAAGTGTCTGTTTAGTTATCAGTGTGACTGCAATAGATATACATTAGTCTGTCTGTTCAGTTTATCATTTGGGTCCCCAGATGTTAGATCTTACACACTGCAATACCCTCACTTGTGACTTTGAATGAATGTTTGAATGAAATTTGGTACAGATATGAATTTTTCCACCAAGGATATGGTACATTTTTTTTATTCTTTGGAGAAATATGGTATTACCCGAGGAAAAGATAACAACATTTTGGGCAAGATGGATCCCATCTGACAAAAAAATCCATAAAATCCCAATCTGTTATGATGGGTTTTACCAAGAGTGTTTCTGTTTCGCCACAAGGGGGCAACAGTGTTCAGTTTGTAGCATCAGTAGTGCTTCAGTAAGCTTCGGTTGGAGGTTTGTGCTCTCTGAGGGCTTTCTAAAATCCAGTTTTGATTTTGAAATGAGATCATTTGAACCCAGTTTCCAAGTAAAAGCACTTCGGATTAAAGAATAGATAAATAAATTACCATATTTTCCGGACTATTGAGCGCACCTGTCTATAAGCTGCTATTGAATTTATTCAAACAGTTTCATGTGGTCCACTCTGACCGGGTCTGATGTGACGAGGCTAAATGTATCGGCGGCACGGAGCTTGCTAGCTTGTAAAAAGCCAATGAGCTTTGTGCTGCCGATACATGAGCCACACCGGTGTTGAAGCGTCAGTGTTCAAAGCGTCGGAAAAAAGTAGCGGCTTATAGTCTGGAAAATATGGTATTCAACAATAAAATAATTATCCAGATATGATAACAATGTATGACGTGGTCATCAATATCTAGTGTGACTACCATTTGCTATCTGCGTTGTTACGCTGTAGCATTGAGTTTAAGAGAGCATCCATCTCTCTCTGAGGGACAGAGTCGCTGCAGACACTATGGCTTCTTCCTGCCACCATCATACCGATGGCCTGATATTGGGGAACTTGTATTGGTCGTGGCGTGGTGACTGGTGTTATCATTTGGTCAAAAAGTAATTGTGTTTTATAGCCATGTGAGTGAGTACTAGTCAAGGGTGTACAGCACCAAGTATCCCCATTGTGCTCTGTCTGTGGTAGAGTACAGAAAAAGGACTGGCAGCAGTACACGCTCTCCCAAGTGCGCATCTGGCCTGAAATAACTCGGACATATCTGAGTGTAAACTAAAATACAGTACCGCTCAAAAGTTTGGGGTCACCCTACAAAAACAATTTGACCAATTTTACCAAAAACAAGTATCACAAAACATATGTAAACTACAACTGAACAGAAACCACAACATCAAGTTATACTGAGTAAATGTCTCTGAACCAGCAAATCATCCCCCAACCATATCTCTGCCTCTGCTGTGTCTGACAGTGGGAGAGACACAAGTGTTTCCTGTCAAGTCTGAAACATATGTAATCAGAGTAAAGTAACTAGAACAAGCTGGTAGATCCTTCAGTCTGTACATGGTCATTGTTGTCGCTGGAAAACAATTGGTTCGATAGGGTGACCCCAAACTTTTGAGCGGTAGTGTACGTGGAAATTGTTGTTTGGAGTTTTGCGGAGATGCTTCCATGGCTACAATTGTGTTAATATACACTTACACACAGAAACACCTCTGCAAACTGTGGCAGTGAACACCTGACAAAGACTCATTGTGCACATCACTCAAATCTCAACGCAGCCATGCATTCGGGTTCAAATCAGAGATAAAAATGAAAACATAGAAATGTGTCAGAGTGACCTGTGTGCATGCACTGCTATTATTATTCCTCCAATGCATGTCTGTACAGAAAAACTTTTTGATGAAAGACTAACTTTAGAAGAAATCTACTTGAAGGTTGTGAGGCTGCTGAATACTTTTAAATATATTTATGCACAGAATAAGTGCTGTGGATCCTGCCTCCTCCCATCTCATCCATTGAAAGCCTTTTACGAAGGGTTAATGGAAGAGGACAAATGAATACAGTACTTGCACTCTTATTCAACCACTTCAGATTTAAAAAAAAAAAAAAAAAAAAAAAAATCCTGGCAG
>OOFC01019431.1:4218-30533 GCA_900323345.1 Pseudochromis fuscus
GGCATGAGAGGAGGAGGAGGAGGGAGGAGGAGGGAGGAGGGGAAAATGCAGAAAGAAGGGGAGGGAGTTATATAAAAAAAAAATGGTGGTAGTGGGTGAGGAGGAAATAAGAGAGGATGAGTAGGGAAAGAAAGAAACCGAGGGAGGTAGAGATTGAGAAGAGGAGGGGAGGGCGGTCTGTCCTTTACAGTATTGTGTGGAAAAGGAGGAGCGAGGGGAGGAAGGAAGGAAAAAAGGAGGTTGGAAGGATTTTAAGGAGGGGCAATGCTGGCGTTGTGCCTCCTGACCTAGATCGGGCCATAAAGTCCACTTCTCCTTTTCAGCTCCTCTTGTTTTCCCTCTGCTTGTTGTCATGAGGTGAAGATGACTTCCTCATCCAGTCGCTCTTACCTCCCTCCTTCCCTTTTGTTCTTCCATTATTGGTCTTTTTCTGTCTTTTCGTTCCTGCAACATTTCCGCCTCGTTCCCACATGTATTCATTTTCTCGTCCGCTCTTCTGGAAAGTCCGCTCGAGCATTTAAAAGATAATTAATGCACAGAAACATCTGCAGGATGTGATGTGATCTTACTGTCTGTCTGTGTAAAACCACTATCCACACATTACAATCGTTAACCTTTGCTTCATGTGTTTCTTTGTGCCTTCTTCCTGTGAATACTTGGGGGGTTGTTGTTTTTTTTTTACTATAAATAGCATGAGGGAAAGTTTGTAAAATCAGTTTCTTACCTTTTTTTACTCCACTTATCATTTGTAGTTTTGTACATTTTGTTTTTGTGCAGGTTTTTTTTTTCTCAGCAGTAGATTATTATGACAATGTTGATGCATGCAGGGCATGTTCTGTAAGGCCTGTACACTCCTGTGTAGAGTACATTAAAGATTTCACAATAAAACTCACAGGTTAAAAAGCAACACAAGTCTCCTTTACTGCTTTCTTTGATCTTTTTCTGTTGCCTATAAACCTTTGAACTGCTGTGCAAATATCAAATTCAGATCAGTCATTCTACTTTTGGCCACAAGAGGGAGTTGTTGCTTCAAAAATGTTGAAAATTAAATGTTAAACTAAAATTACAATAAAATAGTTAAAGCAAAAAGTCAATGCATATTGCAAACCAACATCCATGTGTATTTAGAATAATTAAATATATTGCTTTAAGATCATCTGCAGAGTTTTAAGAAATGAAATAAAACTTTATTAATCACACAAAGAGAAATGATAATGTCCCTATGTATGTTTTTAATGATTGACAGTTACTTGTAATGGAGTATTTCCCCTTCTCTTATTTGGAAGGAATCTCAGTACTTCCTCCGTCACTGCACAAACGTGTCCAAGAGTGTGTGTGTGTGTGTGTGTGTGTTTGTGTGTGTGTTTGTGCTCATGTGTGCACACAAAGCCAATTGCCTTTGTCTGTTGTGAGTAAGTGAAAGCGCCTTCCTGTGTGTCTTTATGTCAGAGCTGATCAGGATTAGCCTCCATCACAGATCATCCACTACAGCTTTACCTCTACACCAGCTTTCTCTTTCATCTTCTCCTCCCTCCTCCATTTTTTGAATCTCTTCTTTTTCTCTCCTCGGTTCATCCTGCTCTGGTGCACCAAGTCAAACTGGACACATTTAAAAAAAATATAATAAAATAATGAAGTGTGAGCAAATATAGTTTACCGCAAACTTTCCCCAGAATTGAAAACAGCTGTGCAGTTGTGTACACAGCTTCACCCACAAGTCTTTCCCCAAACTGCCTGTGTCACCCGCTCTTATCCAGATGTTCAATTAGGATTGAGGCCAGAGTTGCGCTGCCGTTTTCCAGCCAAGGACCCAGGGTCTGTGCCACCGACCTGCTCTCCCAGCTTATCCCCTGCTGAGCTCATAATGGGATCAGTCCACTGCCTCCTGCCTCCATCAGCACCACAAGTGGGTCTCATTTTCAAACTCAGCAACAGGCCTCATCAAATGTAGTGCGATCTGTCCACCTGTCAGAGCTTTGTCAAAAGTTTCCTATTGGAAGTTGACATTGTTGTTGAGCAGTTAGTTGGTTAACAAGGGCTGTGTTCAATCCTCGTTAATCACTGTCTGGCACCTTACCATGGTTTCTCTTCTGCGCTCACCCTCCTTCTCTCCTTACCTCTGAACATCTTTGTCCATCTTCTTCTTCTTTTGCTGCAGGATGTATTTAAATTATATTCTCTGGATCCCCTTAAGGTAGCAGCTATTCCTAAAAAGCAATATTGGGATAAAATGTAAAAGCTAATTTCACTGAACTCCCAATAAATCAATAATAAAATACTTCAATATTTGTTTTTAAATCTCTGCTCGGGTAAAATTACAAAGGTTTGAACTCAGCGTAAGTGAAATTAAAGTGAAGTAGAAACCTTTATGATGCAGGAAACACCTCATCATTACTGATATTACTGGACATTACCTCATTAAACTAATGATGCCTCAGTGCATAAGCAGGATTTTATTATTGGAGCTGGTTGAGGTTGAACTAATTTTACATTTTTAGATTAGTTTAGGTTTGGTGCTGCCTCCAGAGGTTCACAAGATAAATCTGGGATGTCAGGAAATATTAATTAGTCAGGTAAATAAAAGTAATTGTTCTGTTTTATTTCTTTATTGTAAAATATGAACTGGTTGTAAAACCCCACTGATATGTGACCTCTTTTGTAAGAGGTCAAAATCCAAAAAATGGTGGAAAACAATGGTTTTAAATGTTTACAATGTCTTATATTCTGTGGATTTTACATATATTTCTAACATGTTGGTCATATGACAGCTGACATGTAAACTTTTTTTCATATTTAAAGGTGAAGAAACAGCAACTTAGGATATTGATATTTACATTCAGCTTGAAGCAAAGCTGTGCAAAGTTATTCAATTTATTTTATTTATTTTTTTACACCTGTTAAAATAAGATAATTGAATAAAAGCTACAGTTTCATCCTCACCTTTTGCACAGCAGAAATATATTAACTTGTAATTGCAGGAAAAAGCGCAGGTGAAACTAACTCAGTAACAATTGCTCAGATCCATCAGTCCTGACAGTGAGACAACTTGTACAATATCAGTCCAGGATTAGAAAAACACAAGTACAAGAGGGTCAATATGTAGGTGCAGTACTTGTATAAATGTTACTCTGCAAGCCTCCTGGTTATATTCACTAACATTTATGCTTTAACTGTATGGATGGCTGGCTGAATACATAACAAGATAGGAAGTAGATCATTAGCGCCCTGCACACGCTGTGAGACTGACTAACAAGCTTTGTCTTTCTGTGTCTCCCCCAGACTGTTATTCAGTAAAAGCTCATCGCTGGCCAGTCAGCTGCAGGCTCTGCGTCACTAGTTGGGGATAAAACTGTAATGAGGATGGAGATAATAGAGGATGATAGTAAAGGATAGAAACAATTTAACAAGAGATATATAGTTTGCAAAAATGCTCAGTACACCTGGTTTGTTTCTGTAGGCCTCAGTTAATATAGAAAGAAGCTACAGTGTGAACTAACGCCTGTGATGAAGTAAATTTCTTTCTCTGCTCTGATAGAAAAAGGACATTTTCACTTTCTGTTGCAAATGCCTGTTTGCTGCTGTTGTCCCTGGAGTCAGGTGACAGCAGTTTATAGGTTACAGGGATGGTGTCCAGACGGTATGTTTCTCCGCTGTTAATCTGCGATTGCTCACGGTCCAGGATTGTGCCTCGACCTTCAGGTGCTGCTGGTTAATCCCGTTAGCCCCCAGGCTGCCGCTGTGGAAATCTCTGCAGATCTGTGCTGGCTGTGCCGCACTCTGGATCTCTACACCACCGGCATGCAGATCCACCTGTAGGCACACAGGTAAGCAAAACACACATCATTTCAGTCCTGGATTGTTGATCTGAGCTGTGATGTGCTGTGTTTGGTATCATGAGGAGAGTTGATGAAGTTGCTGCACAGGTAGAGAAGAAATACAGAAGTTATGGTGGTATAATTACTGCAGAGTGTGTACAGCCTGGATACATTTCTCAGTGCAAACTCACTAAAATGTAAGATCTTTTTTCTCCGTTTTTTGGTTGATGTATGATGAGGACATCAAAAGTAGATCCCGGCCTTAAGCAGTGAGAATGACTGTAGATTAGTTGTGCTTCACTATTTAATCCAGTGCTTTGAAGTTGAGATTAAGACAGGAAGAAGCCCCTCTGATCTCTGCTGATTGGGACAATGTGTCAGGAATCACAGACTGGGATCACAACAACAGCTCGAACTGATTTTTATTGAAGTTTTCTATGTGGGTTTTACACAAAACACTCCCACAGGGAAAAAGTAATGGCTTTGAAACAGTTAAACTCCTCCCAGGCCCTTTCATAATCATCATTATTTATTTATTTCTCTCTTTTTTTGAGGTCTACACTGTGTCTAAAGAACATTTATATTTTTCTTCATCAGACAGACAGAAGGAGGCTCTGTTAAGTGCTCTTATTTTGGTAACAGAATTTAACATCTTAGATATTCCCTCTGCCCTGGATACAATCTGTAGTGTGTCATTTGTTGCCTGTGACGCCTTTGATGGTAATAGATTTTCTTTGAAGTTTTGCCAATAAGCAACATTTACACTGCAACAACACAATGGACTCTAGCTGTGCGACTTCATTCACATCTTACAGGTATCTTACATCTTACAGGTTCAATGGCTGATAAACTGTCACAGAAAATAATGTGAACATTTCAGATTGAGTCAGAAACGTTGTCTCTGTCTTGAAGAAGCTGAAGTAAAAATGTCCCCTCACTGTAGATTTGAGACAGATCCTCCACTGTCTAATTGTTGTAACTGACTTGAACCTTCAGCCACCTGTGGAGCCTCGCTGTAAAGCAGCTTACGACGCACTGCTGCCCAACTGAGGTTAAACCTCCACCTCCCTGTGTCCTCTGATGTTTTGATCGACAGGTTGAATGTTTGAGAACTAAAATTTCACGTGGAAGGAAATAGTCCCGACCACAGAGAGGAAACTCAGGTCGTACCAAAAATATCTCCTGAGGTAAAAGCCAAAAAATGAATCAGGTAAAAGTCCTTCATCAGGCCTCATTAGGTCCAGTGAAGGGCTCTCTGTCTGTGTATCTGACAGATGAAGTGGCTGCTTTAAAGAACACACGAGGAAATAGTTATTAGGACTTATTGTTATTATCATCAAGGGCTTTTTAAGATGCTGACTGTGCATGTTTGTCCAGCAGGATGTTTAACTGGGTGGTGAAAGTGGTTCCCCAACCTCCTGGGACGGATGAAGCTGCTGCTGCTGCTGCTGCTGTAAGAAAACACACACACACACACTGATACACACACTCAACCTGCATGCACACGGTGTAATTTCCAAGTATTTCTTTTAACTCTTTGTGCTCTCTGACCTTGCAGGGGAACCAAAAAAACAGAGATGGTGAGGAGCAACTTCTTTGATAGTCTCTCCACTGCACCTTCAGACATAAACATTGTGGAGTTAAGAGCAGTTACTTATTTTCTTCACTTTCTGTCTTCAATGTGTCCCACAGTGAAGAGTCCTCCACTGAAAAACGCAGATGAGCTTTCAGAAGATGGGTAAGTTTCTGTCCTCGAGCTTCTTTATATCTATCAGTGTGTGTGTGTGTGTGTGTGTGTGTGTAAATACTGATATCTCTCTGTCTGTCTTCACCTCCTCTCCAGCCAGGGTCAGTCTGGAGTGTTAGGCTGGCTGTCTAATGGGTTCGTCAGCGCCCTGCCGCAGCCCTCTGGCTCCCCTCGACCTGACCGGGCCAACTCTGACAGCAGGGTCAGTCCATAGATCAGACGCCTGAGTGGATGTATAGTTCAGGTCAAAGGTCACAGTGTGTTTCTAGTGCCAGCTGAAAATAGGACGACTATGAATCAAAGAAAAAACTGTTTTTTTTCTTTTTTTCCTTTTCTTTAAGTGTGAAATATTTATGAATTGTGGCTCCTTCTAAGTTTTTCAGATTTCAGATTAATAAACAATGACAAAATTCCCCTCAGAATATCCTTTACTCCAAAAATTGAGCAGTAGATGATACATTTTGCCAGACTTTTCACTGTAATGTTACATATTAACTTTCATTTAATGTTTTTATAGTGAATTTTCTGGGTGATCGTGCCTTAAAAAACACCACATGCATTTGGATCTACATCATCTCACATTTTACCAAAGGAGTTGTGACAGTTGTCAATAATATTTTAAATAAAGTTGAGGAAGACAGAAGAAATTAACAATCTGTTTAGTCCTTTAAAAGAAGTGTATCTTAATTTTTCTCTGTTCTTCTGTTTTCCTCACAGGATGATGGAGACAGGTACAGTCTGATTACATCATTAGTAAATATTTAATCAAAAATATCGTCTTCAGAAGGTAAATTCATGGTTGTTTCTCTGTCAGGTCGAGAGTGATCAACTGGGTCGCTCAGGGTTTGACCAAAGTGCTGCCTCAGCCTGATGAGAAGTACAGAGAGAGTAACGACACCAAAGAAGAAGAACACACGGAGGTGAGACAGATGAAGATGTCGGGTAGTTTTCTCTTCAGGAATCAAGCCTCCGTTGTCATAGTAACTGCCTGTGTAATTGAATATATATGATCAAATTGACCAAACAACATCAGGAGGATCTGCATCTTTGAACTGAGTGACACTTGACTGAAGGAACTTAAAACAGGCTTATAAGACTGATCATGTGTAAGGATTAAGCTCATAAGGGAATTTACAGGAGGGGGGCTTATCCAGATTAAACCCCTCCATCGACTTCACGGCTCTTCATGTGACGACCGTCTTACCTGGAGGTCCTGATGCTGCAGCACGAAGAGGCTAATACGCTTCAAAACGATTATTGTACAGGTTTAATATTTCGAGCCAGGATGAATATACAGAGACATCACATAGTTAAAATAATGGAGTGAAACATGTGCAATCTTTCTTTAACATGGAGTTATAATCATATTTATTGTCATTACTTTAACCCCATTTTTCTCTCCTGTCACAGGTGTATGAGTTAGCAACAATGCCAGGTATGTTTTTCTATAGTTTTACTGTTTACTTTTTTAATTAATATTTATTTAATTGTAACACTGCATGATTAGTGCAATTTAAAAAAACATGAAGGAGTGCAATGAACTTCCATGCAATATTGTTACAGTGTAACACAATATTAAAAACAGACCTGCCTATTTGTTTATTCAGTCATTGTATATACTACATGATGTACACCTCTACTGTATTTAGTGTTCAGAAATTACTGTTAAATGTTGTTATGTTAATCTGACTTTCTGCTTTATTCTAATTTTCTTTATATATTTTTATTCTTATCGTAGCATCTCCAGCTACAGTGTATTTGTACAAGTGCTGTGATAATAATAAACATCTTGAATCTTGAACCCCAAACATCCACAGTGAGGATGGGATTATTGATTAAATTTTCTGTTCATTCAGATTATGATCCACTGCCGCACATCCCTGTGGTGGAGATGTTTTCAGATGAGGAGGTGTCGGAAGTAGAAAGTGTCCCTCCGTTTCCTCCTAAGTGAGTATAAACCACCTCCTACTACTACCTGATTTGACCCCTGACCCACATGCGCTCACTTTACTGACCCTTAAAAAAATCCATAAAATGACTTGTAAACATGTAAAGGCTGATCTTCCTCTTCCTCTGCTGCAGCGTGGTGGACTGGTTGAAGAACATGGTCCCTCAGCCGGTGCCCCCTGGAGCTGTACCGACACATCCATCCAAGTCCACCCGCTCCTCTCTGGACAAAAGTATTTTCAACACAGTTTTGACTGACTTTGAGGAAACATGTTTGTGTACTGCTTAGACTGACCTCAGTGTCTCCATCTGATCTGCAGTTTTCTCTCCACCTCCTGAATCTCTCAGTGGCATCTCACTGGACACCGACAGCAAGGCCTCTGGGTGGGTTTCAGTGGAGGGACGTTCACCTTCTGTACACAGGATATAAAAACACTTCATCATAATCTCAGGAAAACACAGTATTTTGGATGATGTGTTATTAGTGATGAGGAAGCATTTTTAGGCTGATGAAAGGTGGTAATTTTGTTACCCAAGAGGGCTTTTTCAATTATGATGTTTTTGGGTTGAATTTTCAAAATGTACTCCGCAAAAAGTGGCCTCTTCAATTTAGCTGCTTGTTAGAGCCCGATATGTAACAATGACCCGATTTGTTATAGAAAATAAATGTAATAAAACCCAAAATGAAATCACTGGTCATTAGCTAACATAAGTGCTGAGGCCGAAATGTAATAAAAATGTAACAAAACTCAAAATGTAACAACAGATTAATAATGTAGCAAGCCCACAAAGTAAAAACTTTTCCCAGAATGTAACAGCCTCTTACATTTTGGGTTCATTATTACATTTTTTTTTTATTACACTTCAGGGTCAGCACCTTTGCTACATTATCGACCAGTTGTTACATTTCAGGTTTTATTACCGTATTTCCCGGACTATTGAGCGCACCTGTCTTTAAGCCGCTGTTGAATTTATTCCAACAGTTTCATGTGGTCCACTCTGACCGGGTCTGATGTGACGAGGCTAAATGTATCGGCGGCATGGAGCTTGCTAGCTTGTAAAAAGCTAACGAGCTTCGTGGCGCCGAGCCACACCGGTGTTTAAGTTCAAAGCGCCAGAAAAAAGTAGCGGCTTATAGTCCGGAAAATACGGTACTTTTTTTTTCTTTTTAAATTCAATTCAGGACGTTGTTACATTTCAGGTAGTTTTTACGGGTATATTTCAGTGGTAAATCTGGCTCCACTGACGGTTTTAGCTTTAACTCTGTAACACTATGATTACTGCTAGTTATAATGGGACAGATGTGTACTTACTTACTGAGTATTTTTACATGGACAGAAATTACTGATATTTTTCTGAGACTCTTACCTACACTCCTCCTGCAGTGCTCAGGTCATGTGGTTGTCTCTCCACAGTGTGGTCGGCTGGTTCGTGACAGGACTGGGTTTGAAGCTGCCTCAGCCTGCTCCTCCACCCAAAGATGAAGCTGAGGTAGATTGTAGGACTAGATCAGTTTAATCTGTCCTTTGTCTCTTTTGTTAATGATTCGTCCACAGCTAGCAACTCACACTGTTTTTTATTTTTATTTGTTATTTTTCAGGGGACAGCTGAAGTCCTACAGAAAGGTGAGTTGAGCTTTTATCCATTTAGTTTCCTCAAACCCTCTGCTTTGTATTTTCCACTCTTCCTGAATGCCACAATTCACAGTTCAATCAAGTGGATCAATATCAGATCTACAGATAGCAGAAAACATCTCTTTAACAACACGGGGTGCATTTTATTCAAGATATATTACTGCTTTTATTTAAGGTGCTTTATCTTGTTTTGAATAAGTATTCTGAAAGTATTGTGTGTTTTTCTGTTGAAGCACCCTCTTGTTTTTCCCCCATAGTTGTTGAAGAGGTGTTTTGGTCGGACGGTCGGAGCCTAACTCAGTCCCTCTTCTCCTTCTGTTTCAGGGGGGAAGGCGCTGCGAGCCCCTTAAACAGCAGGAGGAGACGACTGGGGGACGCTCTGATTCTCACAGACAGACAGACAGACATGCAGGCAGGCAGGGAGACAGACAGACAGATAGATACCAACAGACATATTGTACTGTTGGAAGAACTACAGTGCTGTACCATGCAGGAACTATAGGCAGCTTTAAAATATAAGAATATAGAGATATATTCAAACTCACCTTACTGTACCCAATACAGTTTCACATGAATGTATTATGACTTTATGATAATGTAAGTAATTGTATTACTGTACTGTATTATTTTTAGGATAATTCAGTGTGTTTTCAGTCTCTGTGCTTTCGAATTTGCACATTTTCTGTTTGACACAGAAACATTTAGTAATTGCCATTTATTTTGATTGTATGCACAAAAGATTGCAAAGATATTTTCTGTTACTGCGCTTGAACACTATGTAAAGGTATGCTATATGTATTCATGTTGCCATTTTCATATCCAGAAAACTCCAACTGAACTCAGCTTTATTTATAGAGCACTTTAAGAAACAGCAAGGTCGGCTAAAGAGCAATAAGAGTTTAAAAAAAACCACACAGATGTACTGGTTATAAATTTAACATAAACACAGACACTTCAGATAAAATCTTTGGATCCTGACAGAAATCTTGAAATAATGGTTAAATGGCAGCTATATATGTAAATTTATTATCGTGCTATCAAAATAAAAATAATTATCTGCTGTATATTTTTCTTGATTCACTGTAGAGGAAATTATTAAAGTTTTATTTTCATCTGTAAGTCCAATACCTTAAGAATCTTTTGTGCTCAGAGGAAGTTCAGTTTGGGTCTTGATCATGTTACAGTACATGTAAGATTTAGTATTTAGTTAATGTCAGCAATGTAAGTGTAGCAGATGTAAGTGTAAGGCCGATTTTTGATCCACTTGATCGGTTGCTTTGGCCTTGAACTGTGAAATGTGGCCTGGAGGTGTGCTGTGGGTTTGACTCACTGATCTGAAAGAACGACACTTGCTCACAGAGAATGAACTTTGTCATACAGATAATGTAGTAAACACATCAATGCTGTAATGTACTGCAGGAATAATAAAAGCAGAGTGTGTAAACGGATATATGTGCATGGTGCTTCTATCTGTACTCTACCTTCCTGACTCTTGACTCTGAGTTTAAGATAGGTGTATGCATTTTCCTTAGGTCACAGCCATACAATTATAATTTGAGACCATCCATTTAATGTATTATAGAAAACAAAAACAATGCATCCACAATTTCCAACACATTTGTCAATTAAAGCTTAAATAAAAGGCCAAGCGTCCACAATGTTGTCCTAATTTTGCACAATACAACATGTGCACTTGTAAATCCTCCTACTATGTTCCCACTCTCTTTCTGTGGGAGGACTGCAAACTATGTAATTGTATGGTGCAACTGCTGTTTTTGATGCCATGCATATGATGATGACATCTTTTGAATCCTGAATAGCTTCAGCCAGACTCAAGCCTGACATGGTGCTGGAAGACGTGGAGTCAGACAACGAGTGCCAGCAGAAATGTGAAGACCGTCCCAAAGCGTCAGCTCCACCTACGACACAGCAGACACAGTCCAACTCGGTGCACTCTCAAAAGCCAGATGACCCCCAACCCGAGCCGCAACCGCAATCCGAGACCATGACTAAGATCTGTCAGGAAGATGCTGAGACCCAGACGGGCCGCTGGACCCCGTTTATTCAAAGCATCAAGAAGGAGGCTGAAGATGTAGCTATGGCGACCATGGAGGAACGGTAAGGAAGGTGGAGAGCTGCAGAACTTACTATGAGCCCCATAACAGCAGCAAGCCAAGTCAACCTGGTTTGGTGTTTGGTGGAAGACGTCCAAAATATACCATTTACAGCACAGCACAATCACATCAGCGTGTCCTGTCTCCCTGCAGTCTGATTCAGGAGAGGATAGAGATGGCGCGCATGGCTGAGGAGGTGGCCAGGCAGACAGCTGAGATGGCCATTAGACAGATGGCCAGTGAGGGGCAGTCCATCAAACTCTCACTGGGGAGTCAAGAACTGCTGGATGAGCCTGAAGCCGAGTAAGACAATTAGTGGGAAAGTTTGTGTGTTTGAGCATTTGTATATTTGGACAATGAGGGCTTTCTTTGACTCTGTGTGTTCATTATGACCAGGCTGCCAGTGCCAGAAGAAGAGGAGAGCGAGGAGGAGCACAGTGAAGTCGCAGAGTAAGAATGCAAATGATAATGAGCGGTATTTGATGTTACAAATGGAAGTGGATTTCAATAATGCTTAACACTGCTGGGTCATTTTAGTAGTTTTATCCTGACTGTATTTCATCTTGCCACTGTCTCCAGCAGCTTGTTACACTGACTGAAGAGGTATTCAAATACTTTATAATGATGGGTTATTTCATCTTTAACAATGAACCATCTGCAATAATCTGACCCTATAGCTTCACTATGGCAAATCTGAAAATGCAAAACCCAATGCAGTTGGAGTATAATAAAAAAATAAAGTACAAGCATCTGAAATTGTATAGAAAAATTACAATCTTCCCAGCTTAAGTTATTCTCAGTCTTTAATACTTTAGTGAAATAAAGTGGGATATTTTTTTTTAATATATAAATTATAATCAATATTTTTATTTATTTTAACTTGCCAAGGGGATATATATTACAAAAAATCAAAAGAAAGAAAGGCATAAAGAAAATATATACAAAATAAAATAAAAAATAAATAAATAATGTATTTAAAGTTTTAAATTCAGACCGTTCAGTTCCCAGTATCGTGCTGATCCAGCGCAGTCATTTTGCTGTCAGCAGGTCCCAAATCCCGCGGGATCTCGTTAAGTGATTTGCCGCAAGTTGCCTCAGCATCACTGTGCTGTGTCATAGCAACCGCTGCTTCCCGTGGCAACGGCCGACCTCCTACCCTCCACCCGCCCCCTTCCCCTCTCAACGGTTTCCTTGGTAACAGTGCGCACCTGCTGCTGCTGATTCACGTCGCAGGGAAAATGATGGACGGTCATTTACTCGCGGAATATTCTTCGCGTTGTTTTTCTAAAATATGTAAAATCACCTGATCTGGTTTACGGTGTCGCTCGTGTCGATGCTCGTGGACATTTTGTGTGGGGACGTTTAACAGTTCACGCGCGAATTATTGACGGAGGAAAGTGAGTATGCTGCGATAACATCTTGTTTAGGTAACGGACTGATATGTGTTATGAAATTACAAGTTTAACCCTTTTTTTTTTTAAACTTACTTTATTAGTATCCTGGTGTAAACACCCTACTAGTTCGCGCTCTCTCAGCCTTGCTCTAACAGGTGTTCACCAAGTCACTGAATGTATACAAACATCAGCATCAGAGGAAAGTTTCTAGATTTCCGACGTAAAATAGAAAGTGTGACGCTTTACATGGACGTCATTTAGGTTTCGTGTTAACATTTGTAGCCTGCAAGTCATTAAGAACAGGATGAAATAGATTTAATCAACATTTTTTATGTTCTGTAACCATCATAAGCGTCTACAAAACCTGCATCTCTTATTAATGTGTTTGCATCTGAACATCAATTCAGCTCAACACATGTTAACTAAATGTTTTGAAATATTTAGTATTGTAAATGCATAATGCCTGATTTTACAAACAAAGATACATTTGTTTGTTTGTGTTTTCAATACTTATCCACCACAGGTCTTGAAGTCCAGTTATTACCTGTACATACATATATATTTAGATGATTTACCTTATCTGCATTCATAACAACTTAAATGTATTCTTTGAAAATCAAAATGAAACGAGTCCACATAAACAGACACTGACTAATCAAATTTGAACCCTTCAGAAAACTTCATGTTGCTTGCTCTTTCCTAATCTACAAACATAGTGCAATCTAAACATTTTCTTATGAATGGATCTCTTTAATGATACCAACTTGTCCACTGTCCTGTAATAACCTTTCACTACAACTGATTGTCATGCTTGTTCCTTTGTCCTGCTCCACAGAAAGGAGGAGAGTCTTCCTCAGGAGGAGCAGCAAGTAGAGACAGAGGAACCTGTCGTCAGCGAACCAGGTACAGAACGACTGATCCAGACATGATGTGTAACTTATTTAAATATATGAGTAAACATATCAAATAAAAAGGCACCTCTTCATTAAAAATATTTAATGTATCTTTAATCAAGCATTTTACTAATCATGGTAGATATCCTCTCAAAGACAGTTATGTGGGGACTGAGTATTCTAATATTACCTGTAAATCTCACATAATCCAGAGCCAAAGAAGGAGGAAGAAGAGCCACAGCCGACCTCACCCTCTCCACCTCCAAGTCCTGAACCAGAGAAGGAGGCTGAGCCAGAGCAGCCAGACCCAGAACCAGAGCCTGCACCAGAACCAGAGACTAAGAAGGCCAGTCAAGACGCCGAGCCTGTGACCCAGCAGCCACAGAAAGCAGAAGAAGACGGTCAAACTGCGAAGGCCGAAAAAGCTGCTGAAAAGGTAATGTCTGTGGGTTTCATGTTTCATAATCCATGAGATAGATGCAGATTTTATTAACATTTATTACATTTTAAAAGGGTGCTCTCTACTTTCTAATTTATTTCTATATATCCATCCATTTCTGTCTTGCTCCTTTATGCCCTATGCACTATCAAATAAGCTTAAAACAAGAATTTTCTTACATTACAAATACATTTTGGTCAAAAATCAGACATATTATTAACCTTTTTTGTACAGATTTTCTACTTTTCTTCATTTTGCCCCTCAAAATTTCAGTTCTACCAACTCTAAATCAAAGCACATAATTTATTCATTAATGTTTATACATGCAGGACCAAAAGAGGAAATTAATTATTTTGATTATTTAGCCTCAGAGTCAGAGTATTTTTACCAGATCCAAACATGTCAGATGTTATGTTCCCACTGTGCTGCCATTTATATGCTTTGTGTTTGTTGTAGGAGGAGGAAGCTACTGATGATGGCTGTGGTGGTATGTACCTTTGTTTTTCCTCCAGTAATTCTTTATCATTTACTGTGTTGCTGTCAGTAGGTGTTTGTCAGCATCAGACTGTACGTGTCACCTGGTCACATCCCATTTAGTAGAAGGCTGACGTTCTTTGCTGTTTGACTGTCAGTAGCGTCCATCGCCCACCTTCCTTATATTCTGCCTGACTACATCTGCTTGTC
Organism: Pseudochromis fuscus; assembly: GCA_900323345.1. NCBI lineage: Eukaryota > Metazoa > Chordata > Actinopteri > Pseudochromidae > Pseudochromis > Pseudochromis fuscus. The sequence continues at coordinate 18,886 of OOFC01019431.1, forward strand.
TCCTTATAGCTCGAGTCAGCTGTGATACATTTAAGAGCTGCCTGATGCGCGTCCCTCACACCTCTGAGTGCCTCGGCAACATCAACGCGTTCTTCAAGGAGAACGGCATCTCTCCTCCCAAAATACCTTCCATGCCAAAGCTTCCCACCCAGCTCTCTGACGTCACCAAGTACCTGCCCTCCCTGCCGCCCGAGTTACGCCAAGAGCTCTCCCAGATCCGACTCACGCAGGTCCCCCGAAACATCGCCCAGACCTTGACCGAGCTTTGGCCCAAAAGCTCGGAGGGCTCGGTGGCTCCCAGCCTGGCCGGGTTTTCCGAGAGCTTCTCAAACATCCCGCAGAAGCTCTCGCAGTTTCCCACCCGGACGCAGCAGTACATCCTAAACGTCCGCAACCGCCTCAACAGCCTTATGCCTCAAGATGCCTAAGAAACAACAACAACAACAACAACAACAGCAAAAACAGAAGCAGCACAAGCAGTCAGATGTAGAACTCAACCGGCTGGTGCGACACTCCCCTCTCCCTCCTCCCAGTCATCCTCAGCTGCGGTCCCGCTCCCCGTCTCCCTCCTCCCCTAACGGTAGCACCCTGGAGTTGCCCAATGTGCCATCTTACCCACGCCTGCCGCCCATTGTCAGCCCGCCGTCCAAGCAGCTCAGCTCCCTGTCCCGGCAGCTGTCTGGTCTCTCTAACCCGGCGTTCTTCGTTGAGGATGACTCAGACATCCCAACAATAAGACCTGCAGGTGAATCCACATTAGTGCAGCGTTAGCTATCCTCCAATCTGACTTTCCCTGAACACTGTCACAAGAGTAAAAAATATCTCTAAAGTGGAGCTTTTCCTAATTTCTTTTAAAGATAATCAGAAGAAATAAGAAATTTGAAAGGAGTGAATTGTTTTCAGATGTGGGAAATTCATTGCGTTCAGGAGTATGTTACAAATTAACCAGATGTCTTGTGTTGTGATGGTGTTTTCATATGTTTATGTGTTGTCTTGAAACCTTTGCCATCACTCCTAGTTTGCTGAGAAGATGGGGAAAACAAGGCAGTATGCACAACCTCAAACTCTTGTGTCATACTGCAGAATATTATGTGTTAAAATTGCACAGAGAAGAAGTCTCTTTGTCTGTAGTGAAGTACACAGTGCACCAGTGTATCATGAGCCAGATTAGTCAGATTGAAATGCCAGATCAGTCCTTATCCATCTCTTATACGCGGCCTAGTTCACAGTTGGATCTTCTTGCAGTGACCCGGTGTAGGTCCTGCTAAATCTGCCCGTGTCCTGTTCCGTCCTGCTTCTGCTTATAACCGTGACCCGGTCTGTCCCTTGCAGCTCACTGCGAGCGGACTTACCGCGGTTTCTCCTGATGTGCTATTATTTGTGATGCCCGACGCTAATAAACGTATGTCATCCTCTCCAGAGAGCTCCAGCCTCAGCCTTCGTCCAGCTGTTAACGTAGAAGATGTGGATTCAGATCAGGAGAGACCAGGAGGAGAGGGAGGAGGCGCAGGAGGAGGAGGAGGGGATGAACAGAGTAATATCCCCCAAATCCTGACACCCCAGGACCCAAAACTAACAACCCTCACTGTCCCTGTGACGCCTTCAGGAGGTCGTCAGAGGTGAGATACAGCTGCTCTGTAAAATATGTGTGAGCATCATCAACAGACTCACATGTGACTCACAAGTTTTTACTGTCACACTATTCATCAGTCTGAAGAAGTTTAAACTCACAGTTTATCTTAAAACCTGTCGTATCCTCTTTTCCTTTCATGCTTTGCATCTACAGTAAAGGAGATAAAGAGTAAGAAAACAGCCTGGGTTGTTTAAGCGCCTGGGAGCTGTGTACTTTTCATTCTCTTTCAACAAGTTCCCCCAGAAAAACCGTACATATATATTTGCTTAATGAATATGCACTCATGGCAATACATATAATAATAATAACTACGGAAGCCCTAAAAGGACATGGATAACTATATTTTTATTTTCTCCGTTTTCTCGTGATAACAAGATAATTTTCTGGTGACTGCACCACAGTAACATCAAATGATCATAACTCCAAACCATGATGAGCAAAAGCACAAACAAACAGAAGTAAAGCTCACTGTGTGCAGCAGCAGCGTTGAACGTCCGGATAAAGACAGTAATCAGGCTTTGGTTTTGATTTCTACATCGCCAGAAAATTATCTCGTTATCTCGAGAAAACAAAGGTTGTTTTTTCGAGATAACAAGATAATCCTGTTTTCTCAAGATAACGACAAAAATAACTCGAGATCTGGAGAAAACCACTGAAATGATCTTGTTGTCACAGGAAAACTGAGAAAATAAAAATATAGTTAACCACGTCCTTTTAGGACTTCTGTAAATAACACAAGGATTAACTGTAGAATATTTGGGGTGCATTTGTGGAGGTGCTAACTGCTCTGTTTACAAGTGAAGCATTTTGATCCAACAATAGATCAAATCAAATAATAATGGTTGGATTTATACAGAGCTTTTCTAGACACTCAAAGCACTTTACAGAGACCATTATTCATTCATACCCAGTCATACTGGTGGTAGTAAGCTATGATAGCCACAGCTGCTCTGGGGCAGACTGATGGAGGTGTGGCTGCCAGTTTGCGCCTACACCACCAAACCATTCATTCAACATTCATACGAGGCAAAGGTGGGTAAAGTGTCTTGCCCAAGGACACACCTCCAGCAACTGGGAGGAGCAGGAATCGAACCACCGACCCTTCAGTTGGTAGACAGCTGCTCTACCACTGAGCCAATATTTGTGGGTGACAAAATTTAATGACAAAACATTATCTCTTGGAGTTCATTATTCTGGAACAAAATGCTTCACACAGTTTTCCTACGTCCTTGTGTTTAGTGCTGTTTGAAATTTACTCTGCTGCCCTCTACTGTCCTGTTGCTCTTCTGAGTCAGTACATGTGTTATTGTTGTGAAGTGTGTCCTGCAGAAACAATGTGTGAGATTAAATTAAATCTCAATGAGATATGAGTTGTCATCTTTTCTGGTCATTTAAAGAGTCATCAAACTGACACTCACAAGCAACTGTTCATGCAGAACACAGATCATTTGCAAAGAGTGTTTCCTGTTTGGTGTTGTGAAGTGTGATGGTATTGTTGCATGGCTTTTGGCTACTGTGTGTTTTTTTTTTGTCATTACAAAGCAAAACTCAATAAACAGATGCATCACAAACTCGCACATGCATGGTCACTGTGTCACCTGCTTATTTAAATGCTGTAGGTGATTTACTCTTCCTTGTTATCTGTTTCACAAACTCCTGTTTCTCCTCACCTGAAACCATCTGCTCTGCTCCGACCGCTCACAACAGTAGTGGAAGGAGTCGCAGGATGATCTGGTCGAAGATGTAAGATATGCATTTCCTCTTGTGCAGATATTTTATCATCACTCATTAATCCATGTTTAGCCATCTGCAGTCCTCAGATTGAGCATTAAAAGCAGGAAGCAGCTTAATGTACAGTTGCATGAGCAGAACAGCATCAATAGTGTCACTGAGGCTGTGTTGAAGTGTAAATGACGTTGCTCTGTCTGCTTCACTTGTATAGTAGCAGATTGCATTCTCAGAGTGAAGATGAGGATGATGAAGGAAGCCACCCTGTCAGAGCGTGGCCCAGCCAGTCCAGCCTGCACAGCACAGATGACATGTGAGCACTGCAGACACACACACACCTCAACACACAGCAAGTGAAGTTAAATGAAGTGCAAACATGCAATCAGCACAGTCCGATGTTATCTCTCATTTTAAGTCTTAAAGAACGTCCAGCATCTTCAGCCAGTCAGACCAGCACCGTGGTAAACGAGCGGCTTCAGGAGTTAGTCCGGATGTTCAAAGAGAGAACGGAGAAGGCCAAGGAGAAACTCATCGACCTGGACAGCTCAGACGAAGACAGCGTCATCACCTGTGAGTGAGAAACCCTCGTCCTTTTTGCCCTCTTCACACACACTGAGCTGGCATACGAGAAGAAATTAAAGAAAGTATACACAGACGCTTGTGTAGTAAGTAGCAGCTGTGGGCAGGTGTTACAGTACATTTTGATTCCAGGTTGAAAGAGTCAGCCTTGTCCAGCCGGGACACCAGCCACTCATAACCAAAGCACTGGACTGAGCTATGTACAAAAATCTTAACCTGACACTGTCCACTGACACACAGGTGAGGAGAAGTAGTAACTGCTTCTGTCCAGGCTCATCCCCAAAACTTAGTCTTCCTCATTCATCCCGTAGTGAAAGCTGTAATCACACTAAAGCTTAACACAGTTTAGTCATAGATGGTTCAAGATTTGACATCTTTACAGCACTTTTGGACTTTATTTGATGGTGAAGAGAGAAGTACGACTTACGATGCTGCAGTTATGTAGCGTTCAGCCTCCGTCTTATAGATACACTTTCTATGTTTTCTCCATTTTAGCCAAACTGAGCAACATTTGCAGATTAAAAATATTTTTCAATCACGTTAATGTTTAGAAAATGAGACAAAACCATAAAATTACTTAGAAATTATAATTTATGTTATGACAGCTTATAGTTCCCAGTCCTTTGATTTTCAAGGACACAATGTATCTTATTAGCAGTTACAAATAAGTGATAATCATGAATGAAATGAGGGCATATGTCTGTTGTTCAGAGGTGCTATAACAAATAAAAACAAGTCTTTCTAGTGTAATAGTTTATTTTTTATATTGTTATTTCAGTCTAAGAGAAGTTGGACAATGTGCAGGTCCAAAATTTGGATAGTTGTGGGACAAACTGCAAAAAGGGACATTTGCTTTATAGATGAAGTACTGTAGATTACAATATGTCTGTACTGCTTTTATTTTTCCACATGCAGTTACATGCTCTGGTGTGTTACAGCTGTGACATGTAGTAAATATTTCAATGTAGACTGATTCGCGTTCTACTAGAGGACGGTGTAAATATTCCTTGTTCCTGTAACTTAAATAAAAATTCCCACAAGATGTTAAAATGCGCTCAACCTTAACTGAATGTAATCTAGTGTTCTTCTTCTAATCATCTTTTAATTCTTCTCTCTCGCCTCTCCTCAGCTCCTCCACAGCCCCCAGCTCCTCAGCCTGCTCCTGGAGCTCCTCCACAGGACGAGGAAGAGAAGGAGGTGCAGGCAGGTCCATCAGGAAGAGGAGGAGAAGGTGTGGAGAGTAGGTCAGAGGAGGAGCAGTCTAGCCGCTGCTGCAAGGTGAAAACTCCTCGGTGGATTCGAGCCTGTTTGCACTTCCGCTTCCCCGCCAGCATCGACCCGTTCACCAGTGAGAACCCAGCCGTTCACGCCGCCCCGCTGTAACCTTCAGTGCTGACTGAGCTGTACAGTCAAACCTGCTTTACTCAAACCACTCAGAAATTAATGACAAGCAGTCTTTAAAAAAAAAAAACCTTTAATTGTCACATTTATGAAGTTGTTTAATTCTCTAAACACATATTATAACACAGTATGAAGTTTGAGTAAAGGTGAAGTGACTGTACTCTATTATCTTCTAACTATCCTCTCTTCTTAATGTCATTTATTCTTTGTTTCCCGTGATTTCACATCTCTAAGGACCAGTCACTTGTGTCTTGTCACCATTATTTCTCATGTAGCTTCAAATTTTGCTAAATAAAAGATACAAGCTTGTTTTGTGTTGTCGTGCTACACCCCTGTAATCCGCCTGCTTAGTGACGATCCCTCGCTGTGTGAATAACTCCAGTCTCTCCTGGATGTCACTCTACTCCTTTGACTCCTTTGTTGTCAAAATTCACCAATCGCCTCTCACCTCTCTCCCCTCTCCCCCCGTCAGACCTGATGTACGTGCTGTGGATGTTTTTGGTGTCTCTGGCCTGGAACTGGAACGTGTGGTTCATCCCGGTGCGCTGGGCCTTCCCCTACCAAACCCCAGACAACATTTACTACTGGCTGATGACCGACTACCTGTGCGACCTCATTTACATCCTGGACATCACCATCTTCCAGCCACGCCTGCAGTTTGTGCGAGGAGGGGACATCGTGGTGAGTTGAAGCCCCTAAAGTTGAAGGGATTGTGTAAATTCCCCAGATTAGCCTCTTAAATGACAGTAAATCAAGGGGTTTTTTTGTTTTCATTACAGTGTGACAAAAAAGAGATGAGAAAGAATTACATGAAAACCAAGCGCTTCAAGGTAAATCAACACATTTTGAAATTGGCTGTGTTTTGCCTCTCTGTGCAGACTAGTGAGGTCATATCTTTTACTCTTTCAGTTTGATGTAGCCAGCCTCGTTCCCCTGGAGCTCTTCTATTTTAAAACAGGCATCAACCCTCTGCTGCGTTTACCCAGGCTGCTGAAGGTGAGACACTGTTCCCGCACATTCAACAATCATTACAAACCTTCACTGAGCCATATGCAAAACCATATCAGCCCAAAGGCATCGTAACAAACCCATCCTGAAATCAAAACTCTACCAATACGTCTGTTTTTATCCTCAGATCAACTCCTTCTTTGAGTTCAACGAGCGTCTGGAGGCCATCCTGACCAAAGCCTACATCTACAGGTCAGCTGGAAACTGTGGTATCTGTGTGACTGCTTTTCATCTTTGTTACAAACTAATCCAGTCATGGCAGTCTGGTTTTAAATATTCAGTTTAAGCAGATGCATCACTATCTGTCTCTCAGGGTGATCCGCACCACCACCTATCTTCTTTACTGCCTCCACTGTAACGCCTGTCTCTACTACTGGGGCTCTGCCTACACAGGACTGGGATCTACTAAGTGGGTGTACAATGGCGAGGGCAACAGGTCAGTGGAGCAAGTACACACTGAATGACTGCTGTTGGTCTGTTCATATTGCATCTTTTGGCTTTTATTGTCCACCTCTCTTATACAAAACTCTTGCCTCCATCTTTCCCTGCCTCCTCTCCTTCTCTCTGCTCAGTTACATTCGATGTTACTACTTTGCGGTGAAGACCCTGATCACCATCGGGGGTCTGCCAGATCCCACCACCCTGTTTGAGATCATCTTCCAACTCATCAACTACTTTGTTGGAGTCTTTGCCTTCTCTATTATGATTGGTCAGGTAGGAAGCAGGTTTTTTTTCATATTATGCAATTTATCCAGCAAGGACAGTAAATCATCATCATCAAACTTTGTGCTCATGTGTCAGATGCGTGACGTGGTGGGTGCAGCCACAGCGGGACAAACCTACTACCGCACCTGCGTGGACAACACCATTAAATACATGTCCTCATATCGGATCCCAAAAGACGTCCAGAACCGTGTGAAAACCTGGTACACCTACACCTGGCAATCGCAAGGCATGCTGGGTAAGGACATCATTATACTGTGTGTGCACATTCTCATTTATTTCATACATTAGATATTTCAGCCATACTTTACTTTCTCTGCCTCTCAGATGAGCAAGAGCTGCTGACTCAGCTGCCAGATAAAATGCGTCTGGACATTGCTGTAGATGTCAACTACTCCATTGTGAGCAAAGTTCCTCTTTTTCAGGTACGAATCCCTTTTCATGTACACCACAATCTACAATAGAGAAAAAACAGAAATTAAAAAGTTTTTTGTTGTTGTCTTTGATCTTGACAGGGTTGTGACAGACAGATGATTTTTGACATGTTAAAAAGCCTCCGCTCTGTCGTCTACCTGCCGGGGGATTATGTCTGCAAGAAGGTACATTGTCTGTGTTTTACTTGTGGGAGACAGTTGCATGTTTTTCTATTTTATTTTATTTTTTCTGATAAATTAAAATTTTGTTTGCTTCCTGTCTCTCATAATCCCCTTCTGGTTTTTGTCTCCCTCAGGGCGAGGTGGGTCGGGAGATGTACATCATAAAGGCGGGCGAGGTGCAGGTGGTGGGAGGACCGGACGGGAAGACGGTGTTTGTCACTCTCAGAGCAGGATCTGTTTTTGGAGAGATCAGGTACAGAGGTGGTCTGAGAGGAAGAAAATGTCATTTAAATGTGCTTTGAATCAAAGGTGCAGATTCGTCTTGTGAAACTTGCAATGAATTCACACAGATACAAAAGCTGTAGCAGCATCTCACTTGTCATGACTCTGTAGTCTGGAGGGTTGATGTGTTGAGCGTGACAAACTCTTCTCTGACTGGAAAGTTCACTACATTGCAACATACAATGTGTGTGTAGTAGTTCATTTGCGTGTTTTCTTAGCACACAATACCTTTGTTTGCTGACTGTGTGTGCTTTTATATCTGCATTTTGTTTAAACTGCTTTAAATAATAGTGTGGAGTTGTAAAAACTTCAAGATAATAGTGATTGGCTCTCTCCAGGTGGTCACTCGTCCTGCATAAAAGCATATTTGCATAAAGTTGAGCCTCTCAGCTTTCATCTTCAATTATAACTTTCACCTTTTCGAGTTTGGTGACCTCAGCAGGGGATGCAACAGTTCATCATACTTAGGAGTTTTGCATGAAAGCAAAATATTATTTTGTGTGGGACCTCTGTTGTGTGATAAACAGTGTTTTTTTAACCAGAAATTTGTCTGATTGGCAGTTTGCTTGCAGTCGGTGGCGGCAACAGACGCACAGCCAATGTGATCGCTCATGGCTTTGCTAATCTATTCATCCTGGACAAGAAAGACCTGAATGAGATCCTGGTCCACTACCCCGAGTCCAAGAAACTTCTCCGCAAGAAAGCCAGGTTAAACATGATCATTGTACTTTCTGCTCCGTGTGTGTCAGACTTAGACAACAGCTTCGTCTGTATGGATTAGATTTTTTAATGTCTGATTGTTACTGTCTCTTCTACAGGAAGATGCTCACGAAAGGAAAGAAGCCTGAGCCCAAAGAAGAGCCTAAGGAACCTCCTCAGGTCCCAGCTGCTCCTGCCAGGCCGGAGACTCCCAGGCTGTTGAGAGCAGCGCTTGAGATGACTGAAAAATCTTCTGGACTTAAAGGAGCTCTGGCGAAAGTCAAAGAGAAGACCAACAAGTCCAGTATCTCATTACAGGTGAACACACCTACAAACCTGAGCACACCAAAGAAACAAGTGTGTACTTTACATAGTTGGATAATTTCTCTTCTTTCATCTCCTCCCTCCTCTTCTCAGCCATCAATGTCCTCCTCCCTGCCTCCTCCATCTCCCGCCTCCAGCTCCGGACCGGACAGAGACGAGGACACACCATCGCCAACTTTTCGCTCGACCTCCCGGTGCCGCAACTCTGCAGCACCTGAGTCCACGTCGCAGTGTCGCAGGGACACGGTGGAAAAGGAGGATCTCAGTGAGGATGAAGGGACTGAGGGGGGGAAGAGGAAAGAGAAGAAGATGTGATGATTCTTCAGAAGGATGGAAAGAAGCAAAGAGGAGTGGGGAGGGTTGAAACTGTTCAAGAAATAAAAATTTAAGGGCTGAGAAAATGGTAGATAAAAATGGTACACGTGGCAACCATGAGGATGATAATCCCTAAGAGGTGAAGAAGGGAATCCAAGTACGCCAACAGCTCTCAGAGATATCTTATTGTCAAACTGATGTGGATACTTCATTGCAAAATATCAAAGTAGTACTGTTTTCCATTCTTTACCATGTTGCACTTGTACTTGTTAACTTTAACAGCAGATATTCTTTACTTCCTGTGGTGTACGACACTCTGGATTCATCTCAATCCCTTTGTCAGTCCATATAATGTAGAAGACATTGTTTCCTTACCTGGTTACCTCTTTGAAGCATATTCTCATCATCTACACTGAATTGACTGAATTCAGTGTAGATCCATGATGTGCAGGATGGGCCTGAGCTCATTCACTTCTCCAGAACTGAACTTGTAAACATGAGAAAACTGTTTTTGTTGTTGTTGTTGTTCGCCGAATGTTTACAGACTCTTTTGTAAATCTGAAAGTTACAATATGCCTTATATTTTCTGACTTTGTGTCGTGTCGGTGTGTGTGAGTAGCTGCTGATGTTTATACAAGCCGGTCTCTTAAAAAAAACAAAAAAACAGTACAGATGTAATAAAACTAGAAAGACTCCATCATCTATGTTTCAATCAAAACAGATATATGTTGGTAGATCAGCATGACGACACTTTAAATATAGATTTACAGTCTGTCTTTGACCATCATTCATACTGTATATGCCATCACTTTATCACTAAAATGTAGCCATCAATGCATGTAATTAACTTTGCTTTATATATTGTACTGTTGTTATGGTTTTTATGTTTTCTTTTATGTTTATTTTGTACAATACTGTAAATATATTTGTTGTTTTTTTAGATCAAACACATCATCATTATCACTTTCCCACTAATGTAAAATCACCGTGTACATACATTCTAGTAATGCTAAATGTTTAATATGTGCTAATGCATTTATAACTCAGTAATGATGTGATAATGATCCTTTTTGTATTTATATATATATATGTGTATATGTGCTGATTATTACAGCCTCAGATGATGAGCCCATAAACCAGCTAACCATACTGCCAGACAATCTGTAGAAAGCAACTGATTTCTGTACAAACAGGGATACACGAGTGAACCCATCACTGATGTAGCTCTGTCTTTTGTGAATTTTGTTTAAATAAATGACGGTTTTCAGCAGGTTGTGTCCCCAGTGACCTGGTTTAAAAGCAAAGACACAGCTTGAGAAACAAAGAACCTGAAACTGAAAAACCACAAACCAAAACAGCAAAGGTTAAACAGGAAACAACGTATCTCGGATCAACGTGCTGCCACTCACTTGTTCCCATTTGAGATATGTTGTGGTTGTAGGTTTAACAGCTAAATACGGTCAGCGCTGCTTTTTTCCTACAAGTAAAATTCTGAGGTACTTGTTCTTCAGGTTTGGTTGTTTTTTTTTCAAACTTTTTCCAACTACTTCAATTCTGAGACAATTGACAATTCCGAACATCCGGGCACTGCAGGTAATACCCACAGTGCACCGCGCGTTTCTCGGTGAAAACAAACGCCCTTTTCTCGTGTATTTGCCTGTGAGAAGCAGATAAACTTTGCAGAAAATCATGCCAAAAAGTTGTTGCGCGGTTGGATGTTTCAACCACAACATGATGGAGACTAAGCTTTCCTTTTATACTTTTCCCACGGACACAGAACGACAGAAAAAGTGGGTAAATGCTGTGAAAAGAGTGGAAATGGACGGTTCTGAATGGAAGCCAGCTACATTAATGCTACAAAAATAAATATTGATTTGTTTTTCTTTTGTTCTTAAAATTAAATCAAACAAAGCGTAAATAAATCTTGTTATTATCACTTTGTCAGCATTACAGCTAGTTATCAATCTTATATACTGAGTACTGATTAGAATAGAGTATGCAGATCTGAATAACTTATATTTTAAACATTATAACACATCTTAAAACTTAATATAATTGATGAAAAATCTACCTGGGGTGTCAATGACGATAGGTGTACAGGTCGCCGTACTCCATTTCTGGCCATTGAGTTGGGTCGTTACTCCAAGGACAGTCATCTAAAGTTAGACCAATTAAGTCCAATTTGCGTTTATATCGTACTTTTGCCTCTGCAGGCAGGTTGTTATAGTAGTCAAAGGACATTTCTAAACAATGTCAAATCAAAATAATCTTCAGTAATCAAATGACAACCACCCAAAGTCCAATGTTTTTCAATGGGCGGAAAGTTTGTTTTCACCGTCTTGACCGCCATTTTGACCTGA
>OOFC01019440.1:0-15839 GCA_900323345.1 Pseudochromis fuscus
CACAAGGGACGCTGGATGTCTGTGCTCAGCATCGGCTTCTCTAAAGTGGACATCAGCCTGTGTGTCATCCTCTATTTTCTGTCCTCCATGTGTCTCCTAGCCATGTACCTCTTCTTCAAAAACCGCTTCAGACTGCGGCGGGTTAAAATCGCCGTGCCCTGAGCCAGAACCTAATCTCCTGAGTCACAGCAATGATTGAAATTAATTATGTGCTAAATTTGGGGGACACTGCAAAGGGATGTGTTGAGATTAGCACCCACCACTTACCTCTTACCTGCAAGTGGACGACAGCTGGTTTTGAACGTTGTGTCTAACTGAAGCGGAGGAGAAGGGAACATTAACAGCTTATTATTTCTTTTTTTATTTTTTAAAATCAGAGCAGTTATAACTTTGAGCTTCATTCGGCCTCCAGAGCTTTTCAGGCAGGTCCTCAACTGTGGAAGATAGATAGATATCCCCTTTTATTTCTATTTGTACTTTAATTAAAGATAATCAGTTATTTGAATTTGACCACTTATGAAGGATAAGATGAAACCCAATATAAGCTGGAGGGATTTTTTTTTTTAAATGAAGTGAATGCAGCTGATTTTTTTTCCTATTAAGATTAAGTAATGGTTGTTTAAATACTAGTTTTCAGCCTTTTTAGTATCTTATATCAGGGCTTTGATACACTTTGTCCCTTCATATTACGCCCAAGAAATTTTCATTTCAATTTTTATTTTATGTGTAAAATATTTTAATCATTTGAACTAAACAGGTGATTCGAAGCAGTTGTGCTGTATCTTAAATCACAGATGAACTGTTTCCCCTCGGCAGTCTCACATTTCAAAATCCAATGATGTACATGGGTACTTTAATTTTGTTTTTTTTTGTGGAGAGGACTGATAGTTGCTACATGTTGTTGAATACTGTGACTGGACCAGCAGGAGAAGAGCAGATTCAGCCCAAGAGGTTGGTCTGCATCACACTAAGCTTTACATAATGTCTTTGATTATTACATCACACTGCTGAGTCCACATAATAGCTACTCTGTGTTGTGGAGCGACAAAGATGTTCACACTGGACAAGGTTTTAGAATAAGCAGGATTTGTTTTTGGCTTGTGTTCACGAGCTTCTGCTGGTCGTCTTAAAAACACTGTGTTTTTCTGTTTGATTCTGACTGAATCAATAAAATTATTTTTGATAAGGATCCTTGGCTTTTTTTAATGTTTGTCATCAGTCAATGAAAACTTTTAGTTTGGCCACATCCAAATGTTTTTACCGTAAAACTGGTGAATTTAAAGAGGAGGGTAAAACCTTAACTCCATCTGCGTGTCAAAATATGTTTACTGATCCTCGCAGTTTGGGAATAACAAGCCTCCTGTTTGTGTTTTTGTTTTGACCAAGACTGGCGGGACATGAGGCAAGGAGGAGCAGGGTGTTACATGTAGAAATGGGGGTTAAAGCAGCCAAGGTTGAAGGAAAAAGCCTGTTGCCATCTGCTGTGCAGCGCAAGCTAAATCCTAACAATTTCATTGGGATTATAGCAAGTGAGTAATCCAGCTTTCCTTTAGGACTAGAGAGGAGAGATTACCCTTGAGGATTAGCTCCCTGCAGATAATAAACTTTATTAAAACGCAATCGGCTTTCCTGGGGCTTCTTCCATCCTCACACACACTTGGAGGTGGGCTCTGCCGGGGGCGGGCAGCAGTGGGACCCTCAGGGATGTCAAGAGGGGATCGGATGAGGTGGATGAAAGAGGGGGCAGTGTGTGTGTTTGTGTGTGTGAGGGATAAATGGGTGGACGGCTGGGTGGACGACGAGGGTTTGATGTCGAGATTACAACAAACCCATCTGAAGGACAAGCGATGCTTGATCTTGAGCTTTGTGTTTCCTGGAACATTGGCTTGAATTCCCTTGACTCCTGCCCCTATACCTCCACCCACCGACGTGTCACTCACACACACACACACACACACACACACTGATCTCATCCCAAACCCCACTCCATCTCTTTATCCAAACCACGTGCTCAGCCTGTGCAGCCTGACAGGTTTTGATGGTGAAATAGTTGAGTTAAGGGAGTCGATCCCACGCGCACACGCTCACAATAGGCTGATTAATAGCCCCACATTAAAGCAGAGGAGCATCAAGGCTGAGCAGCTGTGGTTGTGTGACTTAATCAAACTCTCAGATACTTTGAATTAGATCCTCAATGACACATTATGATTGCCAGAATGGATTGAGAAAAGCACAGTTTGTCACAGGGAAGCTTCTGCGAGTTATTTATCTCTCATTCAAACATTATCCAATATATCACCTGATAAGTTTTAATATGAGGGGGGGCTGTTTTTTTTTAGTTGGTAAAGTGTCAAACTTAAGAGGGAATAATGTGTTTATCTCAAACTTTAGTAACTATTCTAAACATTCATATATTATTTTTTCTGAATCAATACTTTGACTTAAACACTTTGCTCCCTCACATCTGATCTGTTAATCTGGTTAAATGTTTACCTGTGTTTCTTATAGGATTGGAGTCAGCAATGCTTTGCGCTGCTTACTCTACAGAAGCCCTTTATCAGGCGTCTTGAGCCTCAGTGAGCTGCAAGTGTTGGTTCAGACTAATGATGGTTAATGAGGAAGTTGGCAGCCGTGTAATATCTGCCTGCGGCTTTGCCAAGGCCGAGGTGAGCGGTTCACGCTGAGGACAGAGGCTTCGAATACGAATCAAGACACATTCAGCGGCTGTTTACATGTCTGGCTTCAGGAGCAGAAACAGATTTATCACGTTGACATGCACGAGGAATTTAATCAGATATCAGATAAAGTTTAGAATAATATATAGACACTTAAGAAGTTATCATTAATGCGTGACACATTTAGATAGATTGGTGAAGTAAAAGCATGTGTGCTCTGCCCTCCTTGTTTTTGTGCATAGCTATACATCAAGCTAAAAATACATCCGACAGCTTTTATAATTGAGCTTGGCTGACAGTAAACTGAGAAAAAAATTGTTAAAAATCTACTATTACCAAACAGATGCAATTAAACAGTACCTGGAGTAAAAAAAACCCAGAATGAAAATAAAAGTCAAATGAAATGTAAAATGTCTCTGCTGTTACAGTATATAGACAGAATATTGCACAGTTGGTGTATTGTGTCTGAATGTCTTTGTCTTGTGTTTAGTGTGTTCAAGGCTGCACTGTGTGTTATTTGTTCAGGAGTCTTTCAGCCTGAAGGAAGAATCTGTTCCTCAGTCCGTTGGTCCTTGATCTGGCTCCTGTATCTCCTACCAGAGAGGAGGAGACAGAACAGACTGTGAGTTTTGTCCTTGATGATCCTCAGGGACTGTGTGAGGCATTGCTGGGTGTAGACATCAGCTCACATCAAGTGATGAGTGTTTGGATGTTCACAGATCTGACAAGAGCTTACTCCCAGAGTCTTGTTCGTGTTAAGTTGCTAAACAACTGGTGGAGAGTCCAGAAAGTCACTTCGACTCGTCACTGTGCAAAAATTAAACAAAATATAACACAATAAGTGAGATTGGGAGATACTTGTAGGTGGATATTTTTTGAAGGACAGGACCATAGTACCTGTGTTTCCCTACTTGAAACTAATCCAGCCTTATACCTACACTCCTGATTGTGTGGTTTTGTGTTAATGAACTGAATAGGACAGTGGTCCCCAACCACCGGGCCGGGCCCGGTACCGGTCCGTGAGACATTTGTTACCGGTTCGCGCAGAAACAATCAATGATTTATATAAACTCCGTTGTATTGATCGAGTCTGAAAGACGTTTTATTTTGAAAAACGACCGGATTCTCTCCGACTTAGCTCGCGGTCACGTGATCAGACACGTTAGCCAAATATGTAAATCCGCAAACTAGCGAAAATGAGTAAAAAAAACATATGTCTTTAGAGAGCTTCTTCGCAAAGGGGAGACATTTGGGGTTTTTTAATTTTTTAATTTGTTTTTTTTTTATTCCGGTGGTGTTATTTTATTGAAGCTGTATTTATCTGCCACACCTTGAAGGCCGGTCCATGAAAATAATGCCGACGTCCGTGGTGCAATAAAGGTTGGGGACCACTGGAGTAGGAGATAGATTTTACTTGTAATCATCCTGCTGAGCTGTTGGACATTGTGAATGTTGATGTTTTCCTTCAAATGCTTTAGAGCTGAAAAGCTACAAAATAACCAAATTGTGTGTTCATTTTCATTTTGATTACATCTGTCACATTTTGTGACTCACTATATATTAGTTGTTCCCTCCCAGTTCCACACAATATACGTAAAATCAGCAGCAAAGATCATGTTTACAATATTACATTCAACCCTATACCACTAAATAAACACTAACCTGAACAAACACCTGAACACAAAAACATTATTCTCATTTTGTACACATTGTAGAAGTATATTTCAACTTATTTAGACTAATTTTGTTCTTTTATTTTTCACCCTTTTGTGTATGATAAAGAAAGTTTTCTCTCAGTCAATTTCAGTCTGAAAACTGCAAGACTGAATTCTTGATGTTGTTATTGTCAGTCAGGCTTTTATCACTTCAAGTGTCCAAGGTCAAACTTTGAGCTTAAAGTTGAACTTTAAAGCCGTAGTGTGAACAGAAAGTCTTTAAACAGCACTGAAACTGAGTGAAGTCAATATGATTTTAAGAACAAATAATATATACAGTAGATCATAAAGTGAGATAAGCTTAAATTCAACTCCTAACACTGCTGGTTTCAATCTAATATCCACATTATCACTCTTCTGGATGTGATGTGAGTTGTTTCTGGTGCTCGAAATGGCCTGACTACTTTCTTCAAAACTTTTTTGCATATGTGTTTGTCGTTAAAAATTAATGTTGTGCACAGAGATGCTGTTGTGTTATGAAACCACAGAGTGAAGGGTAAAAACCTCACCTTGCTGCCCTGTTGTTGTCTTCCATAAATTAGACAATGCAGGGTTTTATAGTCACTCCTCTCCTGTGTGCTCTCTGCCTCAATGTTTATTACCTCTCCGGTATTGATATTAAAATGCAGAAGGGGCTTGATGCATTTTTCTGTCATCTCTCTTTCTGACTTTAATAATACTATAAAGCTTCCTGCTGTGGACAGAGGGAGAAGCAGGGAGGGGAGGTGGGGTGAATAAATTATGAAAAAGAGGTTAATATATGGTATTGGTATATATCACATCCAAACTAAGCCAGATCCCCTTTCGGGTTTTAAACATGCGGCCTTTTAAAGGCAGGAGTCAAGTAGGGTCAGATCCATCTCATTTTACTGCTCCGGTCCCTCCCCCGTTCATGTGGCCGCTCATCTGCTGATCTGCCAAACATCTCGTCTCGCCGTCAGCGAGCTGGGACGCAGCTTTTACACAGAATAACAGGAGATCACTGCACAGCACAGCCAGTCAGCCAGTGTTCAACCAAATGAAACCAGGAGACGCACCCTGAGACCCTGGTTGGTACTAAAACAGTGGATTTGTTTACATCTGATCCTGACTTTATAATTCACTTTACTCACATTTTTACATAGAAATATCCACAAAATCCACAAAAATCAGCTTCCTGGTTGAGTGAGTTCTGATAACTGTGAGTTGTTTTGTTATTATTTCAATACAATTACATGAATCTGTCTGAGTTTAATTAGCACTTTCACAGTTTTAAAATTCCTGAGTCCTACTAAAGGTTCAGTGCATTAAAAGCAGTGTTTTGTGTCTTTTTAACCTCCTGCAACCAGCTGTTGTTTGCTATGCTTTTTTAATTCCTCCTATCTATTTAGGATTATTAGATCCTGATAAGTACAAAACATAAGCACTGTCTTTGAATCAAAAGTAATAATAACAATGCATTAATTGCTTTTACTACTAGAGTGTCCACAAAGACAAGCGCTTAATGTTAAGAAAAATAAAGTATAAACTGTAGAAAATCTAAAATGTAATGTCCTTATATAGGGATGTAGGGTCACAGGAGGTTAAATATATCACAGGAGTCATGTTTAGGAACAATGTCAAAAAAAAAACCCACACACATTAGCAGAGATTTTGATTTACTCGAGCTAAATTAAATTATTTTGATAAACACAAAGCCTAAACTGAAGAAATTCAGTCAAATGAACCAAACTCAAACAGCGAGATTATTCCCTTGAGAGTTTTCTCAACTTTTTTTTTTTTTTTTTTGTAGTCAAACAGGAAGTGGTGTCCCAAAGAATCAATAACCTCCCACCATCAACTGCACTTATGCCTCAATAAGTTGCTTGAATGCACTATTTTAATTCCAACACAAACCAGACGTCTGCGCTGCTCCGAGCACCGTTTCCCAAAAGCACCCGAGGCTCTCTGATGATCTTGGTCTCATTTCAAGTCTTCACAATAAGACCTGGATTGTTTTTACCTTACACGTCGAAGCTTTTGGGAAACAAAGCACAGGTCTGGTTTCACCCCCCACCCTCACCCTCACCCCTTCCCCTCCCTCCAGAGTTAGCATATAGTTTACAGGAAGCGCTCAAGTAATGAAGCTGGAGAAGATCCAACACTTGTCAGTCACTTTGCTTTAATTCACTCAGCTGACACTGCTCCTGTCATTGAGCGTCCTGTGGAGATTCACCCCTGGCTCGGATACAGTCTTGTATTTGAGAAAAAATGCCTTTAATAAGTTTTTAGTCAATGTAATTTGTGATTTGTCATCAGTAGCAAAAACATCCCACATACAGTAAATCCTCATTCTGAATATGAATATCATAATACAGTGTTGAACAAGTAACATTTCAATAAAGTTTATCCAAAACTATAATGGCTGTCATCTTTTAACTATTGTGTGTGATGTTGTTTAACCTACATTAAAAAAGTGACACTGTCAGACCTTTATCTTTAGGGACAGAATACTCAT
Organism: Pseudochromis fuscus; assembly: GCA_900323345.1. NCBI lineage: Eukaryota > Metazoa > Chordata > Actinopteri > Pseudochromidae > Pseudochromis > Pseudochromis fuscus. Next base: position 6,867 of record OOFC01019440.1, read on the forward strand.
TAGGTCAAATGTGTGATGAACATATTATTTTTTTATTGAATAATTATTTATTAGAACAGACAGCTTATAAATACAATGATATAAATAAATGAAAAATGTATCATTTTGCTTCTGGGTTGATTAAATTACAGCAGCTGTTGATGTGCACACTGTAGACTATAGTGAACTTTCTTTAATTACATTTATATTCATATCTATATTATCATTGTTATAAACAATTGTTCATTATTTCAGTGAAAGGCTTTAGTAGATCAGTGCTTTCATTCATTAATTCATGCATTTGCTTTGCTATCTGATGAAGTTCATGGAGGGTCTGGGGAGTATCTCAGCATGTTGGGCAAAAGCAGTCAGACAGGGTAGTACCTTTGGGCACGTGCCAGTGAGTCACAGAAGGACTCAGAGTATCTGAATTTTATCTTTGATACTCAGAGATTCCTAAACACCTTGATGGGTTTTCTGAATGCACAAACACCTGCTCTGCAACCTGATGTCCCGTGTATTAGTAAAAATGAATAATAATAATAATAATAATAATAATAGGACATTTTCATCACTGTTGTGCGTTTTGCGCGCCTGAAAATCAAACCCATCCATCCAGCTGTTTGTGAAATCTAAATCAACTCTTCCACCAGACAGACTGGACTCAAACGTGCTGGTTATTCGACTCAAACGAGCCTATTACCGCCTCGTCTTAGCACGACAGGGTCAGGTTCAATCAGGGAATTGGAAAATATCATTTCTGACGGGAATAGATTTCGTTTGTTCAACCAATCTCTTCTACTAATTACCCAAATGGACAGGAGCTGTCAGGAGACAATAACTATTCCCTAATAGAATTTGCCCCCCAAGTGCAATTTAATTTTCTCCTCCGCGCGCTCTCCTAAGGTTTCCCCCTCTGCTTTCTGCCTCTCTCCCTCTCTCTGCTCCTCTCTCTGCGCTCTGACCAAATGGTTAGGGACACGGTGCCATTGCTACCTAATGTTGTTTTGTCAGTGGACGCCGGAGAAAGTGCGGATTGACTGCTGCTGCTTCTCTGCGAGCTCCGGCTCATCCTGCTGAAACGAGCCTCAGCGGTTATGGAGGAGAAGAAGAGGAAGAGGAGGAGGAGGCGGAGGAGGAGAGATGAGAGGAGAGGAGAGAGGAGGCAGACCGGCCGTGATTAGGTAGGTCTGCACGATGCACTGGGCAGCGATTCATCTCAAGAAGGAGAAAATACACTTCTACAATATGCATCTTGCATGAAGTCACTGGATATAATGTTTTTGTTTACATCTCAACCCCAGTGGTGACTGTTTTGAAGGCAAATTTAATGATAGTCTGCGGTGAATTTGTTTCTGAGCTCAGATGATATTTAATTTTGTATTTCTGGGGGCGTGACTGACCTCTGGAAAACGAGGAATAGTGTTAAATTATTTATTTACACAAATAAAAAAATAATAAATTCAAGGGGTTTTAATGTTTCCAGTTTGGGCTCATTATAAACCAAACACACAGGCCTGTTGCAGAGGTTGTTTTGCAGGGTGACACACACCTGGATTACACTCCACACAAGCCCGCTCGGTCCTGGATGGATGGATGTGTTTGTGTATTTCTGACCGCTTGCTGCTCAGTAAGATGGATCTGTGAATCGCAGATGTCAATGAAGTCGTCCACTGAAATATTAGATCTAATTAGAGGTGGCTGGGTCAACAGCGGTGGCAAAGGAGTCGCCCTCTGCTTGAGTTATTGCCCAGAGCTGCTTCCTCTTCAGATTATTTTATTCATATGAAAACCAAAACCAGTCATCTCACCTCTTGCAGAAGAATCACCGTTATAATTATTTTTCTCCAGGTCTTTCTTTTCTTTTTGTGTTTAAAAAAATCATTTGATGTGAAAAATGATTTCTCAGTGTGTATGCAGTGCAATTTTTTTTGGACAATGCCAAGTTAATGGATCCAGATGTGGATTATTTTGCATATCATCCACTAATAGCCACGTTTCTTTGCCATCTCATTTAAAGATTGAGGGGGAAAAGCAGCCCGCACCACATCATTTAGTGTCCCACTAAACCAGCTGTGCGCGCTCACATCTTTTCTCTTTCTGCATTTTTGCATCCGTCAATTATTCTAATTGTGTTGCCCTTTGCTGACAGGTTAAGAGCATTTTTATCTGCATTGTTTTCCAAGGCAGCTAAAGGGGGGAACCTCGATACCAACAATCAGAGTAATTGAATAAATTCAATGATCTTGAGGGGAAAAGTGTGTAATGAAAATAAAGTGAGACCATATGATTTTTTTCCTTTGTCACACATGCACGCCGTGGATGGAGGGATGGATGGAGGGATGGATGGTGGGGAAACAACCTGCAGCTTTGAATCGGGTTGGATAAAATTCCTGTCATATCCCAGCCTGCTTTTTAATCAGCTTGATGTGCGTTTTCATTTTACTAAATTACATCTGAAACATTAAACATACAGACGAATGGGATCCCAACAGTGAGATGTAGATAAGGCGGAAAAAAGAAGGAACAGTCCATCAGGAGACAGGCTGCGGGAAAAGAGATAAATGTGAAAAATGTGACGGAGAAAATGTTGGTTTACTCTTAGTATTTTTTTGTAATTGTTAAATAAAATAATATTTCTTAATTTATATCCTCGCTTCTCAGAACATGTAATGATTGTATGTACTATTATACTGCGTAATTGCGTTGAATTGACACAATTATATTAAAATCAACCTAAATTAAATTATAATGTTTTAAATTTAATAAAATGTCATTAAATATATGTATTGTTTATTAATTAAACCATGAGGTTGCTGGTAGGTCCATGGATGTGTCTGGACAGATGTGGTGTGTATGTGTGCGTTGCAGATGTTCACCTGGGGCCTGAAGACGGACTCTCAGTTTATGGAAACAACCTGCGCCACACTGTGCTTTTCTTTTCCACGCTTGAAGTAAATTGGAAGCGAAGATTGAGTTCATCTAGCTTGAACTAGCAGCCCTCCAGAGGGAATATCTTATCCGGGAGAGCAGTGTCAGACGATGGGGTTTGAAATGAACAGTGTCAGGAGGACTGCGCCCAGACTCCTAATCCTACCTGTCACTGAGAGAGCAGCTGCGCGCACCGTGCTGCCACAGCCGGGGACAGAGTACAGCTCACACAGGTGACGGTGCTGGGAATTTGACTCAGACATGTGTCCAATAAAATCCCTGCTGTGATGCGGCTTCACCTTTGCTCCGTAGCTGCACAGTGACAAGTCAGTTTGCAATCTAAGAATGATATTTAAGGTGAGATAAGAGGATCAGTTTCAGGGGAAACGTGGGAATTGATACTTTGCTTATACATGCACTTTCTTCGTGGCCTATCATTTTGTCTTGCAGCCAAATCAGTCGATCCACTGAACAGGTTATTCAGTTATAGATACCCAACCTGCTGATTATCTATAAAACTCCTACTCTGCGTTTCACAAAAATAAAATGTGTGGTGAGGACGCTACTGTCTGGAGTAAAACCTACAAGGACAACATCCAACCTCTCTTTATAAATTGTTTAATTGACAATTTCTAAACTGAAATGTAATTGATCCTCATTCCCCTGGCTGCATGGGACCTTCCTCCTCCTCCTCTCCAGAAAGAGCCCTGCTGGCCCGGGGCCCCTCCGGGAGCCACTGCAGTGAGCTATTTATGGTCTCCACAGGATCAAGGTCCCGCCTCTCCGGAGACATTTTCATATACCATGTTAGACGCCTCTCCTCCTCCTCCTCGTTCTCCTTATGCTTGTACACCTATTGAGGATGCTTTCCGCCCCGGGGGCCTCCTCTTCCTGCGCTCCCATTGGCTCCCGGTGAGCCTCTGCCGCGGTGACGTCAGGCCCCGCCGCCCCTGCAGCGCTGAATGGACCAAGCAGCCTGTCTGATCCACTCCAAAACAGCTCGGCACGGCACAGCACGGACACCAATCCCGGGGAATAGAGAAATAACAAGGAGCAGAGGAGGCTTGAACCGGGACAGCGGCTGAGCTCACTCTATAAAAGCGAAGAAAAAGGCCTCAACACCAGCATCATTTTTTTCCTCCACGACACGGGACGGGGGAGTGCGCCCACCGTGCTGCGGGTGTATGTGCGTGCGTTTGTCTCCCGGTTTGGATCACGATGATGCAAAGTGCGGCGGTCCTACCGACAGAGAGTCCTGTAAAGAGTTTACCGGAGATTCTCGGAGTGCCACTGCAACGTAAGACATTTTCACATCCTCCTCTTTTTTCCTTTTTTTTTTTTTTTTTTTTTTTACCCTGTCGATTATCAGTCTGGATGACGAGTGCTGCGGGGGGTTTGCTGTAGGGAGAGAGGGGCTTAGTTACAGTAACACTGGGGAGAGAAGAGGAGATTGAACCTTTCAGTCTTAGATTGTCACGTACAGGCCAGTGATGGATCATATGCGTAAATTTCAGGGTGCAAAAAGTACGTCTTAGATGGCATGGCCTCAAAGCCAAGCAATGAACAGCCCGCATGTCCAATTAATCTTTGCAGCCTCACACACACACACACACGCTGTATACTGCAATAGGCTGCAAGAGTAGCGGAGAAAAAAAACACCATCCATCTAGAAAAAATATAATTTCTGTTGTAAAGCAACAGTAGGGTGTGTGGTCCTCTGGGTTGGCCTCAAACTTTGCTGCATCCTCCGTCAGGTTGTTGGGCTCACACTGAGCCTCCCAGCTGTTAATTTGTAAACGAGCCTGCATGGTCAAGAGATCAGACGCAGTTGTCATCACCCATCAGACAAATACACTCTGACTTTGACTGACACTCATTACTGGGTCAATTTAAATTCCTCACACTGCACTTTATTTTTTTATTTTACTCTGAAGCAAGGCCCAGACACCAGTTTGTGTGAATGCATCTTCTATTATTAAAATGAATAAGACTTTAATACCAGATTACTTCCTTTATGGTATTATTTTTTGAGGGGGATGAGAACAATTATCCATCACAGTTAATATGTACCGTCTTTTATTTTCCACCTTCCACCATCAAAGGCGAGAAACACCTTACATCTGTTCGCACGTGCTAATCTGTGCCAGGCCCTGTCATAATCTGGTCGTGCAATCAAGATCCAAGTGCAACTGGATACATTTCTCCTCTGACCTAATTATTTATTGGCAAGTTGGTGAAAAATGTGCAGATGGACTGGGTCTAATAGGCTACCACCACACCGCAAAATAATCCACAACAAAATGGGATAATAGGCTGTCATGAGATAATTACTGGGCTGCTCATTGGTTTTTAAAACATTGACAATAAATCATCTTAAAAATAATATTCAAGGTCTGACGTACACTTAACCAAAAACGCGCAGAAATATTAATTGTATTTTATTGATCCACATTACTGGTGTAGTGAAATCAAACATAGGAATAGGATATATGCCTGTCTGTTATGTCGGACTCCCTGGATGTCCAGTAAAGTATTTAAACCTGACTGAAGGAACACAGCCTATATGTGGTCGGCTTATGCTCTTTAATTTTATAAATCGAGACAGATTAAAAGATTGGATAAAGATCCTGCCACTCAGTCCCCTGCCGTGCCAGCATTCATCCTGGATTTAAACCTGGATTATTTCAGGGGGGTTGACCAAAAAAAGCAACACAGAATATATCTAAGCATTTTAATTCATAGACAGAGTGCTCTGCTGACTCAGGCCAATTACATCCAAACTCTAACCTGCAGGCTATTAGTCTGGGATACAAAGTGTTTACTTCACGTTTAATGAACACAAATCATTTGACAATTGAAAGTATGAGAGGCTGCCAGCAGACCGCTGCTGCACTTCTTCTTCTTCCTCTTCTTCTTCTTCTTCTTCTTCTTCTTCTTCTTCGAAAATGCAACAGCGTGGCTCTAGAAACGTGTCTGCGTAAAATGACGGAGGCGATGAGACTGAATGTGGTGAAGAGTGGAGAGTGGTGGCAACAGATAATAAGATATGAAGAAGACCTGAACGCACGAGGTTTACTCTCTCTCTCTCGCTCTCTCATCTCTCTCTCTCTTTCACACACACACACACACACACACACACACACACACACACACACACACACACACACACACTTGGAAGCTCCGCCGTTGCCAAGAGTCGTGCTGCTTTCCTTTCAGCACCACTTCTCTCTCCAAAAACCATCCCGCTCAGCTTCATCCATCCACCACTTATCTCCGGGTGTTTTAAATGCCTCCTCTTCAATTTTTTTTTTCAAAAAGGAGCCAGAGCTTTTATATGAGGAGGCTTTCTAAATAATTCCTCCACTATCTTCCTCGTCTACGTAGCGGTCAAACACAGCCAGTGTCCAACCTGTGCGTCTGTGCAGGAATGTTGCTCTGAAACCACGTTGTCGTGACATTTTCTGCAAGTTATCTGTTCTCCCTCTTCACTAAACGTGAGCTATAGTCAGAATATAAATCGGTTATTACCATTGAGCTAATTTCTACTCAATTATTTTTCCGATATTTTTAAAAATTTCAATTAAGAAAATCAGAAAATCCAACATTTACGCGCAACTGTTACAAAATATACGTACAAAATGTGCTTTGTGTTGTGTGGAAATTGCGTTGACCTCCATGTTGCAGAAGCTGTGAGCTTTGTTGTGCACACTGTGTGGTGTTGGTGGGATTAAACATCAGGCACCCGGAGCTTTACACGGTTGTTGTGAGATGATTTCACGGCCGAGATGTTTTCTCTCCACAGTAAAAACACAGCTCTGGATGTGTGTGTGTGTGAGAGTGAGAGAGTCTTTGCTTTTCTGCCTTTTTCTCTGCTCATTTTTCCACAATATTGATTTTTCTTTATTGGATATGATGCAGATGTGCGACCAAGAGAAGCTGCGAATTAAAAATAGTCCAAACAGCGATGCTCTTTACAGAAAATGCTGATTTATTGTTGGTTTATTGATCACAGCAGAGAGCCTTTTACAATATCAATCTCGCATTAGGTCTGTGGTCACTTGTTTAATTTAATAGAAGGGACGCAAGTAATTATAATGGGATAAAAATGTTGGGCCAAATAAAATAGGAATTAAATATAATAATGGTGGAGTTTGGCTGTTGTGAAGCTCCAGCTCTCAGAGGTTAGGTCAGAGTTTATTGTTGTTTGTTTGTTGTGTTTTTAAAAGAAAATTTTGCCTGAATTTGACTGATTTTTTTAAAATGCGCAACACATCATTGATGCCGCAGTTATATTTAATGACATTAGTAATATTATGATCCCTGTTTCTTGATGTGCACATGTGGTCAGCTGCTGCAGTTTAGTTTTTTACAATTACTAAAATTAAATTATAATCTCGCCTTGACCCTGATTTACATCCAAAAAGCAGTTTTACCTACTAACGCTGGTCTCCTGCTCCTCCACCACCACACTTCTTTTTAAACCATTAAGAGATTAATTAAGATCAAGCTCGAACTGGCAAACGGAATTAAAAGAGAAAAAAAAAATCAATATTTCGTCAGAAAAGTATTTTTTGCACCACAGGCGATCAGACAGCTCCGAGTTCAGCACCATGGACAGCGACGCTCACACATGCAACCGCTTTTAATGTGACATCTACACGTTTTCATTTTTAACAGTATAAAAATGCATTATTGCACAAATTAAATGTAAGAAAAATAAGAAAGCACAACGACAAAAATAAAAAAGAACATTTGATAAACAAATATTGAGTCAACACAGAAAATAAACACACCATCATTGTGTAGCTTCCTCTATTTTTTAATGAATACAGGCCAATCACATGAATCATGTAGATGATAAAAATATGGCTGCGCAATATTTAAAAAAAAAAATACAAAACTCAATGTCCGACATGTTTAACCTGGACTACAGGCTTGAATATGGAGAGGAAACCCACCTGATTTTATGAGTACTAAAACAATTCTCCTTTCAAACCTGCATAATATTGTATTTAATTTACTAAAGACTTTCTTGAACATGTTTATTTTTTCCGTGAGTGTGACCTTGTTGTGCTCCTGTCCCCCTCGCAGAGATCCCTCAGTGTGCAGGCTGTAGTCAGCACATCCTGGACAAGTTCATCCTGAAGGTGCTGGACAGACACTGGCACTCCAAGTGCCTCAAGTGCGCAGACTGCCAGACTCCGCTGGCGGACAAATGCTTCTCCCGGGCAGGGAGCGTCTACTGCAAGGAGGACTTCTTCAAGTCAGTATGCTTTTCACGTCACTCCTGTTTTTCTTTTACTGTTACTGTGTTTAAATAATCACTTTGGAAAGCTATTTATTTTTTGTAAATATGGCGACCGTAGCAGTGTCACAGACTTTCTTCAATAATTCGACGTTTTTGTTCGATTAAATCCAAAGAAGCGAGTAATTTGCTAATATTTCCGACAGAAATCAATATAATAAATATTTGTTTGGTATAACGAGCGAATTAAATTACAGTTACAATTTGTAAAGCCGTTCTGGTTGTAATGTTCTGGTTTCTGTTGACTAAAAAGATGCTAGCAACATTAGCCTACATTTTAAGCCTAACCATGTAACGTCAATGCATTGTGTCTCTGTGTCTCTGTTATATTATTTTATTGTGTCGAAATTTTTACATGTGTCTTAGAAAGTCCAATTAATTGAGAGAACGTATTTAGTTTGATCAAAGTTGTAGCAACTTCCTCTAATTTAGTAAATAGTTGTTTAATTATATTATTTAAAGTATCATTGTTGGACTATATTTTCTAATTTATTCAGATGTTAAGCACGTGCAGATAGTTTTCATACTCTTTATAATTTGCATCATTTACAGTGTAGTGACTGTGATCAAAAATCCCATTATTTTATTTTTTCATTTTTTTTTTAATTTCACCTCTTTCTTTGAAGGATTGGATTTCTGAGGCATTACAGAAGAAAATTGAGTTTGACTTTTATCCAAAACAGGATCAGCAGATCTGGGCTTTTTACTAAATCATGTTTGAAAGGTTTTAATGCTCAAAGCTTGAATGAGACCTAAAG
>OOFC01019442.1:0-10110 GCA_900323345.1 Pseudochromis fuscus
AACTCTAATATGACTTTTTGAATATCAATATACAATACCGTATTTTCCAGACTATTGAGCGCACCTGTCTAAAAGCCGCTATTGAATTTATTCGAACAGTTTCATGTGGTCCACTCTGACCGGGTCTGATGTGACGAGGCTAAATGTATCAGCGGCACAGAGCTTGCTAGCTTGTAAAAAGCCAACGAGCTTCGTGCTGCCGATACATGAGCCACACCGGTGTTTAAGTTCAAAGCGTCGGAAAAAAGTAGCGGCTTATAGTCCGGAAAATACGGTAATTGCAGTAAATTCGAAAAAATATTCAGCACTGTACGTACTTATTTAAAACAATATTCAGCACCAAAAGGGTTAATATTTTAGGTTGTCTTCTGACATATGGTTAACTCTAAAAATCAAATAAAAAGTTTTAGTGGGGTAGTGGTGGTGACTGTTTTTGTTTTGGATATTGATAAAGATTCATCAGTTTTATAAATTTGGGTTTAATTTTGCCATTATCTGTTACATTATTATATATATTGATATGTTATAAACATTTAAAGCTTGTTATTGTGTATTTTAGATATTAATTTGATGTGTGTGGCAGTGTTTTCAAACTTTTACTACTTAAAGCTGAACAAACTGTGCCGCGCTGCAGAATGACAAAGTGCTCTATCCGCTCCTGGCTGCTTGAAATCGCTGTGTACTGTTGCGAAGCCACAGCTCCACTTGTACACATCTCAGATAATAGACCCCAAACCAAAGGGGAGACAACCTCTCCTCGCTTCTGCTCTCTTGTTTGCAGCTATTGTCCTGTTTGTAAGAAAATCAAGTTACAATCTCTCAGATATATCCATCACCTCACCTTTTTTTGGCTGGCGTTGGAAGCGTGAGGCGAGTCTGCGGGGATCTTGAAGAAATCTTTTGGTCTTCTGCTTACAGCGTCTTGAAGAGACATCAAGAGAAGCTCCATTGATTTTTCTCTTTTGGCTTCTTCTAAATTTCTGTACAGAGAGCTAGCAGGGGGTCCTCCCTGTAGGTGCTGTTTCAATAGTGCCACTCAAAATGGAGTGGGTCAAAACAGATTGCTTGAGCGGAGGGGGGAGAGGAACAAGCCCAAAAAGTTTACAGCAACTTTCCCCCTCCTCCTCCTCCTCTTCCTCACTCTTTCTTAAGATGTTTTCAGAACCGGACGAGTTTGCTGTGAGTTTTTCCACAAAGGCCTTGCCAGCGTTTTTCTGCTGACACTCACTTAGAAGTGTGAATTAAAGGGAAGTTTTAGTTTTCATTAGTTTACTTCTCACACTCTGTCAAGGTTTTCTGCATACTGTATGACCCGGCTGAACTCATATGATCCATACTTATCAGTGTTTAAACAGTGTGTTTAGCATTCATATGTAATATAAGTTTAATATGATGATACAAAACATTAATCCTGGACTATTTGTCCCTATTCAGAAAGAGATAAGTTTTGGCTGAGATGTTCATAAATTAAGTTGACGTGACCAAAATGAAATTTCAGCTTAGTAATATTTGATAATCGATTATTAGCTCCATACGTTTGACCCCATTTATATGATATGTGCATTTACACCTGGTATTAAAAGTCATTACTTTGACTCCGACTGTGCTGTGATTTCATGCCATGAATTTTCCAGCTGTGGTTAAAATTTTTCCTTTTTTACAGTGATTTGCACTTTGTCCACTTGACGTTACTTCCAGTGAGGTCAAGTGGTAACAGTTACAACAAAGCACAGAGGTAGTTTTCATTTACAACTGCTCTGTTATACAGTATATTCACTCTGACTCTATAAAGAAAATATAGATGTAGCCATCAGGTCTCAACAAATGAGGCCAATGTGTCAGGAACCAGGCAAGGAACAAGGACCCAGATGCAGACACCAAGGCGAGAGCAGGTTTATCTAAAGTTGTTTTAATTTGGGCAGAGGTATCCAAAACGGCAGGCGAAGGCAAAATCCAATGGGCAGGCAGAGATTCAAAAAACCAGAAAACACTATGACTATGACTATGAAACAAGGACTGTGAAACATGAACTAAAGGCTGGACCGTGAGCTAAGGCTACAAACAAACTGGCCCAGGACAAAGAGACACTGGAGGTTAAATACAAGGGGTAATGAGACACAATGGAAAACAGGTGGGGAGGACAATCAGGGAGCAGGACAGACAGGAAACAAAGCTTGGGCAAGAACACACAAGGAACAAGACTATCAAAATAAAACAGGAAACATAGAACATGAGCTATAACCGGACCTGAAACACAGAAAGAGACAAAGACCCAAAATAACCATTGAAACCAGAAGAAAACAAGAATAACGATAAAACTAAATACAAGAAAACATAACCATAACCAAAAACCAACTAAAATACATGGAACCATGACACAATGTAGAAAGGGACAAACATGCACTGCCACTGACGGCCACAAGAGGCTGGCTCCAAAAAAAATGAACTTCAATTTAAAAAATCATTATTTTCCAACAGTAATTTCATAATTAAGTAAATGAAAAGCTTCAAGAAGAAGATTTAGGGGCGGGGTTAGTTTGATTGACAGTTCTGGTCTCCAGTTTACATTCACCAGTGAACTCCAGCCTCATACACATTGGACAGTGACCTCAGGTTCAAGGGTCAGACCCCCCCACTCACTTCTTCCTTGATGTCCAAATATGGTCACTTCTGGCTCCACAACATGACAACATGATGATGTTTGGATACCAAACCCCTCCTCACACTACCACAAACCAACAGGCGACAGATTTTATGTACAGGTCACTTTTTTGTCAAGGTAATTTAAATAATTTCTTTTTTGTTTGTTTTACATGATCATGTGTAAAATAAAAGTATTTTGAATAAAGAATATCACAATATCCATCCTGAAAATTCAATATTAGTTACAAATAGGCTCAAAACTTTCAACCAAAGATGTAGTAAAACACTTCAGTTTACCTGGTTCAGTTTTTCTTATATGATTGAACTGTTCAGGTTGTACTAACTTCTTCTTCTTCTTCTTCTTCTTCTTCTTCTTCTTCTTCCTCTTGGGCCACATACAACATCCAGATGTAGATCACCTGTAATAAAAAGTTACAAATGGCTTTGATGTTATTCTAAATCAGTTTTTTCGTCTATTATCAAACAAGCTCATAAAGGTTTACTGTAGATATACTTCACTCTATAAGTTCTCAGTTAACAGACATAACTTAACAGCCTGAAGTGGTGTTAATACACCAATGTAGCTTCTTCTCGTGAGTCGCACCACAATAGTCCATGTAACATGAGGCTTAACACCACGACCTGCGACAGGGCGGCACTTTTTGCCCTCAGGTCACAGGGTGAGAGGAGGAGAGAGCGTGGGGGGTGATCAGAAAGCGTGAGAGAGTGACATATAGAGGTGGAGGTGGAGGTGGAGGGGGAGAGAGAAAACAACTCGGTTGTCGGGGTGTCGGCAGCATCCTGTTGGTTAGTTGGGAACTGTGATTACTCACGATGTGTGTTTAATTAATTAGCCCGTGTGGAGACGACGTGCTGTTCATCAGGGCTTCTGTCAATACCTCTCCAACCCAGGCTCAGCCCCACAGCCACCTCCTGCACACCGCTCCTTTTATCACATGAGAAATATACACACGGAGCATACACGGTGTAACTGCACGGTGTGACGAGTTAGGAGAGTGAGAGGGAGGCTGCTCTGGATGTAAAGGAGAAATGTGCATGTGAATCATTTGATCTCTTATAAAATGGTCACGTAGCTTTATATGTTAGCCTCTCCAAAAACAAAATACAACTACAAACAGTTTTTAAAATATATTTTCATATTTTAGTGGAGAATCTTGTCCACTGAGTCATGGATGTCTTAGCGGTTTGAAAGGATGATATTTGAATGCAGATTCATTACATAGGTTTTTACAATATAACTCTAACCTGCTTAAACATGACTCAAAAATGTAAAAATATTGTCAGTACCCTTATTATCCATGTGCTCTTTCTTCCAGGATGCCTCGATTGCACATCGTTTCCATGTCATGAGAGAGAAACACCCTGAGAAGTTTAACAGCAGGTATGTTTACATCTTTTTCCTTTTAAGACACTGAGCTTCACTTTCATGTTATTTTCACTTAAGCTACAAAAAGTACAACTGAGGCTACAAGCTTAATGAAGCATTGTACTAAAACTGTGCGATTAGGGCTTGAAAGTAATATTTAAATAAACCACTGAAGCATTAAAATAATAGTTATTCATGTTCATTCATATTAATAAAATCTACAGAAAATATTTAAATACACCCGATTAAAAAAGAAAGTTCTCAGGTAAACTGACGAGGTACTGGAACTTCAAAATAAAAGCCCTTTTCTGCAAACTGGCTTAGTTGAGTGTATTTTTGGACAGAGCTGACTCAGAATGAACCTGTGGCGTACAGCTGACTGAGTTGATACTGTGTGCGGGGCATTGTAGTGTTGCTCACAAGTGCTGCTCTAGTTATTGTATCCTCCTGAAACCCACCCCAGTGACTCTAAAATAGTCCTGTGGTCCCCTACAGTCGACATGCTGTGAAGGTACATTTTAAGAAGTACACATTTTGTGATGTTTTGAAAGCACCAATAGGTGGGAACTCAGAAAAAAAAATGTCCTTCTTGAGTTCTACAAAGATAATCGACTGTTAGATCAAAGTTGCTTGTGTTACTTTATAGAATTTGAATTAAAAATTGATATTTAAAACTAACTCCATCATCTTTTGTTTCTGTGAATGCAAACTTATTGTAAAAAAGTTAAATAGGGTTCATTTCTCTTTTTACAAAACACTGACATTATTAAAAAAAAATAAAATGAATAACATTTCCAGGGCTTCTGATGACGAAGATGCTCCATTTTTATATTTTTAAGCCAGCAACTATAATGGACATGTGTGGATTGAAAAATGAAAAAAACACCAAAAAATAAAATGTCTCAGAAATGAAATCACAGACTCACAGTCTATTTTCAGTCCTAATAAACCTGCAGTGTATTTGCAAAATCTCTGCGTGGCCTCTCGAACACACCACCGCCCGTGTGGCTGCGCAGCGTGACGAATGGACACGCTTCATATTTAGCATTTGTGATTACCTTGAGGAGATGCGTTCACCTTTGGAGATGAACAAATGTGGCATCTATGTTTCCATCAATATTTAACATCTCCAATACATCTCCACTAGCGCCAGGGAGTAATTGCAGGCCTAATTGAATTTGCTTGGCTAGTTTGACATCGTGGATCAGTCAGACTGATGACACCCAGCCTCCTAATAATCCCATTTGTACTCATTATCATATTTCACCGTGGTCTTAGCGCAACATTTAGCCAGCTATCGTGCTGCCGCTGCTCCAACGCGCAGATAAGACGGTGAAATGGCCCAAACGGAAGCAAAGGAGGTTTCAAACAAACTCGCGGCCTGTCATTTAACGGTTACCAATGGTTACCAGATGTTGGAGAGAAGCCAAGAGAGTGGAACCAACTCTGAATTTCCTCATTACACAGAGAGGGTGCTAGGTCGTCATCATCCACTCCAACGTGGATCCTTCACAGAGATGTTGGTAAATAATCCTCCCTTCCTTCTGCATGTGCGTTGCAGGAGGTACGGCATCTCTGTTGTCTCACACCATTTGAGGCCTTTTGTGAAAAATGATTGAGATATTTTAAGAAAATTATTCTGTCTGTTATTTGAATTCAATTAATAATTCACGCGGGGGAATGAGTTTAGGATCTTTCTATTACACACTATCCTTGCCAATTCAATAATGCATGATTATAGTTTTTCAAGGTAGCACAGATTTTGTTAGATTTGTCCAAAGGGCTCGTGTCCATTGGAAGCATATTGCAACTTATCACCGAGTCATTTTGCTGCAGCTCGAAGCTCTTTCTCAGGAACTTCATGTGACAATTGAAGCAGTGTGGCGTGTCTCCAGGGGGAGATTTCATTTCACTATCATCAAGTCTGCAATGAGTATGTGTTGGACAGAGATGAATTTGAAAAAAGGCTGTGATGTTTCCATGAGTTTGATGAGTGTTCAAATATAATAAAACTAACTTTATATGCAAATTACACAAGCGAACAAAAGCCTATAAACAGAGATGTGATGGTCCTTTATACAACCAGAAGAACAATAAAATCACATTCTTACCTCAAATATTTGCTCTAAAATAAAACCAGAAAAGAAATATTCAAAAATAGCACAACATCTACCTCTGAGCAATTTATAGAAAGCTAATTAAGAACATTATTACATTACAATGTCTTAGTGAAGCAGCTGTGAGGTTATGTTACATATGAATTCATCATTTACTCAACTACTCACGACTTTATTCCTCTTGTAAATGGAGAAAGTAACTAATTCCACTTATCTAATTACATTTTAGCAAATATCCCATTTTTAGTGTTACAGTAATAGTCTTTTTGTGTAGGCTTGTTTAGTTTTTATATTTCAATTTGTGAGTCTTAAATGAATCACAGTTATTTAAGCATCATTTAATATAAAATAAAATATTTTATGAGTATTTTAAACTCATTTTACCCCTTCAGAGACCAATCTGCCCTTCACTAGTATTATATACTTATTTAAATCACCTTTTGTGCAAATAAAACAACTAGAAATTAGTCATTATTCATACAATTTGTATTATGTAGTTTAAAATAAACCACTGTTGACAAAAATATAAAGTATTTTATGCCCAGAAATATCTCAATACAAATTTATAATGTATTGTTTTTCTGTTGTGTAGTTTTGAGACTGTACATTTGCTGTTGAACAATTTTCAAGGTCAATTTAAATAATAATTTTCAGATTTCAGTTCAACGCGTGAAAAGAGAAATCAGTCAGACGGTGAGTGATCACCTGCCGGCGCTAACAGCTCCTCACCTCCCTGTATATGAACCAAATCTATAGATTCTGTCACCGTCTGACATTAAAGAAAGTGAATATTTAATCAGCTGTAATTACCAAGCAAACAACATAATTAAGCAGCAACACTTAATTATGAAATGAGGGGATTTTTGTTGATGAAATGCTGGGGCCATACGCACCCCCCCGCCACCTCTCCCTTCATTTCTCTCTTTCTATCCATCTTCTGTATTTGCACCTTGGGGTGATTACCAGGGTGAAGGTGTGAAGATTTGACACTCGGCAGATAGATTCATTTACTGCCACTGCCGGACCTGGAGGTGATAATGAGGTCGAGGATTAAAAGCAGACAATCAGTCGGCCCGTGACGAGGACAGCGCCACCTCCTCCCCCCCAGCGCCACCCCCCTGTGCCACTCCTCCTCGACCGCCTTGTTAAAATATACCGGTCCCCCCTTTTTCCCCCCTTTTTTTTTTTTTTTGCTGATCTCCCATGTAATTACACACTAATCTCTGACTCTGAGGGAAAGAGGCGGATGGTGAGGGATACAAAGACGAGGAGGAAGAGATGGTTTAGAAAACTAAGACCTTCATTCCTTTACACTGGTCATTGCTACAGTTATGAGCCAATACAGATTATTCTGGTATCAACCAGTTGTATCAACCAATGACACGACCTGACACAGACAGCGCTGAAACATTTTTGCTCAACTGTTCAGGACAAGTTGTGTCTGTTGCACTGACTCACCTCCATCATGGTGACACCAGTCTGACCAGAGTAACAGTAGCAAAACATATCATCTGTACGACAGTAAGATTTCTCAAACCATCAAGTCACCTTCTTACTCACTGGCTGGTCTGTTTGTCAGTTTGTATCTTCGATCTACTTTCTACTGATTTGAATTAAACCCAATGAAAACACTCTCAAGTTTGTGTGTGCAGGTCAAATAGCAACTGAACCATGGGACAACAATCACTATCACATCATGGTTTTAACCAGAAATGTTGTACGTTAAAACGTGACACTTTATTAAATCATAAATCCATATCAGATAATAATGTGTTATGATGAAGTGAGGAAACGCTGTGTTCAGGATGGATAACTTTACTTTATGCTTGAATTGAGGTTTTGAAGTTATTGAGCACGGTGGACCACACTGTTACATCATGGCGTCATGTTACTGTGGATACAAGCTAAGCTATCTCTGCAGCAGGCTGGTGGTGTGTATGTTGACTCTGTGCTACAGTGAGGCCTTTGTTAAAGTTTCTTGAAATAACCAGCGATGACCTTTGGCCATTGTTACAGAAACCAGACTGATGGTTTGTTCGACTAATAACTTTTCAAGACCCATAGTTTGGTTTCATGCTGATTCAACAAACAGCAAACACAGCCACCACTTAGTTTTTATGTTATTTCAAAGAATTATATTGACTCTACAGTAAAATTTAATAGATCAACTGGGATATAGAGAGTATAACACTAGATGGTTCTGAGCTTGGTTGATGTAAAGGCATCATTAACTCCAGGTTTGATATGAACATAAAGTTCAGATGTAACCTTCACCTCACTGAATGTAAAACAAACTGCTTCCTGCTTTGGTACTTGTAAATAAGAGAGGTGAGGATCTGGGGTGTAAGTTAAAGGGATTTTAAACTGATATAGAGGATATACTCTGTTGACCTCTGTTAATTGTTGTACAACTTATCCTAAGACAAAGCAACTATGTCAGACGAAAAATGTAGAAATCTACTGGTGTCATCTATTCTCAGGACCAGTTGTCAAAGTTTTTTTTTTTAGTCATTTTTCTGTCATTGAGATCATGTTTTGAAAACACCACTGTGTTTTTCCACACTAATCAGATCTGTGGGGGGAAAACATCTGATTTGGGACCTTTCCAGCCGCAGTGTGAAAAGCTGTCGTGGCCTCACCTGCGATGTTTGTTTGTTCTGCGGCAGCCTCCTTGATGTTCCCATGATATTTGCTCTGCATACCCAGATCTATTTTTGGTCCTGAGACATCTAACACCGTCAGCGCGCTCCTCCAGAGCCTCTCTGCCCCCGTGTGCCCACAGGCTCTCGCTGTGCTGTGTAACCATCCTGAGTTAACCTTTCCTGAAGGCACAGGGAAGCCCAGGCATGAAGCACTCTTTAGCATAATGAGTATGTTCATCAAAGCCCTGCGATGTGCTGGATGGGGCCGCCGGATTCACCAACACTCAACACACCCATGCTAATGTGTGTGTGCGTTTCCTGCTGAGCTGGGAACAGGGCCACAGGTGATGGCGCTCTCTATTACACATGCACACACAGACACACACACACATGCATGGTGGACCTCAGTAGCGGCCGCCCTCAGACCTCATTTGCGGATGAAATCGTTTATGTGACCAAAGTGTCATCTATAATTAATGACCACTTGTGTGTAATTTAGAGGGATCTCACCTGTGGCCCTGTCCCCAGCTCAGTGGGAGCACACACACACACACACACACACACACATACACCCAACCAAATAAAAAAACACACGAACCGAAGCAAAACTACACAAGAATCTGAACATGCAGTAAGAATAAGAAAAAAGAGTCACATTCTGATAGATACAGATCTAATACAGACTTCCTGATGTGTGTAAAACACCTCAGGCCCTGTAAATAATGCACCTGTGTTTTTATATGTATGTAACAATAACAGTGTAGTTTATATATTTAGAGACTGTCAGTAACTCATACAGAGTTTAACAACTTAATAGATTCATGGTAATTATCAAAAACACAGGAGTGGTAAAAGGATAGACTGTATATAAACTGGACGATGCTAACAGGACATCACCTATTGGACTGTGGACTGTTTTTTGAATTTGATTTGAATGCGACCATGTTGGTTTTTCTGGCGGCAGATGTGGCCATATTTGGATATGAAGGAAGGAGTGAGGAGGCGGGTTTGACCCTTGAACCTGAGGACACTGTCCAGTCTGTATGTGACTCAAATTCACTGGTGAACACTGGCTCCAAAAAACTTAAGTTGACTTAAGTTAAAAAATTTAATTTTCTATCATGAAATAGATTTTTACTTAAGTCATGCTTGTTGGGTTAAATCAGAACTGGAGTTTTTCTTTTTTTTTTTTTCTTCTGAGTATTCAATGCTTGAGCTGAACTACACTTCCCAGGGTGCACCAGCGGCAGTATACCAGCTGGCAAAGCAGCTATGCAATCAGGTGCTGCTCAAGCTGATCTATAGCACCTGGGAAGGTGTG
>OOFC01019444.1:0-12387 GCA_900323345.1 Pseudochromis fuscus
TGAAGGAGGAGGAAGACGATGAAGTATTGTAATTTCCAGACTATTGAGCGCACCTGTCTATAAGCCACTATTGAATTTATTCAAACAGTTTCATGTGGTCCACTCTGACCGGGTCTGATGTGACGAGGCTAAATGTATCGGCGGCACGGAGCTTGCTAGCTTGTAAAAAGCTAACGAGCTTCGTGCTGCTGATACATGAGAAACACCGGTGTTTAAGTTCAAAGCGTCGGAAAAAAGTAGCAGCTTATAGTCCGGAAAATACGGTAAATTTTTATCAGACGGCTTTCGACGACTTCTCCCAAAGATCTGGAGCCCTCGTTCTGACATTTGAAGAAAACATGTATTAGCCGCCATAATTGCTGCTAGACTGCCGACAATATTGAATGCAAAGGCGCCGTGGTGATTCAGAGGTTCCCTCGGGTTGCCTGTAATTTCATGTGGAAAAAGATATAAAAATGTTAAGACTTTATTGAATGCAGCTAATCTCCTTTCCTAGGTGTTGGACTCGGTCAGTAACAATGAGTGGCTCTAGTCTTTGGTTGCTAGCAATGAGGAAGAGGACAGCATGTACCCCATTAGAGGCCTATTTCCTGCTTCCTGTCCGACTCCAGGCGCCTGAGCAGAGACGCTCGTGGCGTACTTCACAATCCTCTGTCTGTTTGTGTTGCTGTTGCATCAAATGTGCGTCCACGTCGGGTTCAGAGGTTGTTTCCATTCAGAGATGATTCAGAGGATGTAGAGCTCATGTGTTAACGTGTCACATGGAGACTGGAGTGTGGCAGCAGGGAGATATTTAATACCACAACTGCAAAGTTTTGGACTCTCTTTTTTTTTTTTTTTTTTTCTTACAAGAAGCAGATAAAAGAGGATCAGTCATCATACAGTGCTTTCATCTTCTTATCTCTGCCTTCATGTGTTACAGCCAAATCAAAAGTAATTCTTGGAAATCTCTAAATGAGGTAGACACATCAGGTTAAAGGGAAGCAGGTGTTTATCAGTGAGTAACAGCAGCAGTGGATGTTGAGGATGAATTTCTCTCTCTCATTATTCGCTCTCCATGGAAAAAGATTTCTTTTGAAAACCATCGCTGCCAAATTTAACATAAACCACGTCATGGGAATATTCTTGAATAAGCAATGTGTTATAATTATGTGTTTTTCAAGGCTCTGTTGAATTCCTTAAAGTCTGTTATTTGTACGCATGCATCCTTGTTGAGGAAATTAAAGAGGTCTTCGAGTAATTTGTTGTTGCCCTTTGATGAAGTTGTGGTATTTAAAGAGACAGTGAAACAAATACTTTTAGATGTGATTATTCAAACCACATGTGGAGGTGGTCTGTGACGCCTGTGACCACACATCTCGTAGTGTGAACCCTGATGTTTCCTGAAACAGTCTTGAAAGTGCTGATGATTCAGAGACAAGAATCAACTGAATCAGCTGACTGGTGGCTACGCTACACACCTCTCACCAGTTTTTACTTTGTAGCCAAATACCGTATTTTCCGGACTATTGAGCGCACCTGTCTATAAGCCGCTATTGAATGTATTTGAACAGTTTCATGTGGTCCACTCTGACCTGGTCTGATGTGACCAGGCTAAATGTATCGGCAGCACGGAGCTTGCTAGATTGTAAAAAGCTAACGAGCCTCATGCCGCCGATACATGAGAAACACCGGTGTTTAAGCCGCAGAGTTCAAAGCGTCGGAAAAAAGTAGCAGCTTATAGTCCAGAAAATACGGTACTGTTACGCTGTCGAAGGGTTATTGAAGAAAAGCAACGTTTTTTTGTGAAATAATCACATGAATCCCCGACGCATGCATCACCACAGCACCTGAAGCCTCTGAAGACAGAGAAAACCCTGTGTCTGCTGCAGCTGGGAAATGAAGCCAATGCAGAAATGCATAAAACAGCAGTTCTTCAAAAGGCCACTTGAGGCTCTACAAGCCTGTCAGTCCCCACTAGAGACTAAATATATACAATGGATGAAGCTAATGTGATGTCACCTGTTGGTTTGTGGACTCGCATTTTGGTGCCAGGAGTTTGGTATTTGAACGTCGCCATGTTGGTTGTTTGGAGCCAGAAGTGACCATATTTGGATATGAAGGGACCCTTGAACCTGGTGTCATTGTAGTGCAGAGTTGACATTCAAACTAAGCCCGCCCCTAACTCCTCCCCTTCTCTCAGCCTAATATGATAAATGATTTTCAGATGGACCAGATCTCTGAGAAGAAGACTGGACTTTATCTAATGACATCAGAATGACTTGAGGAAAAAATGTAGCACCAAAGTTGCAAAGTCTCAACAGTGGAAATGGGGGATAAAATACTCAAACAGCACATGATAAAAATACCAGTGCTGCAGAAAGACGCATCCATGCTTTGACATTTGTGTGGACAGTACACAATCTCAAGTGGCTGCTCAACACGACATCAGCTGAAGTTGCTTTCCAAGCGGCGTCAGGACAAACAAGGTAATAAATTAAATCTGGGAGAGCTGAGTTCACACATACTGTCACGTTTGTTGTGTGTTGCAGCAATGCATAGTACATACTGTTCTCATCATGCAGGATGCGGCAGCTGTTGTGGTGGATGAATTGTGAGTCCCAGTGTACAGGAGGAAGTGCTCAGCCACAACCTTTAGAGTGCTGCTGCCTCCGTCTCTGAACACACCCACAAACACAGTGCAAACCCTGGAGTCGACCTCACTTCCAAGCAGACTCTCTCTAGAGAGAAAGAGTCTAAACTTGTAAGATTTGAAAGCTGTGAAGGGAGCAGAGGGACGGAGACAGTCGAGGGTTTAACTTATGTGACTGCAGATCAAAAGATTATGATTTGATTCCAGTTGTGGCTAAAGTCTGAGAGACACAGATGAAAGCTGCTGCCAGTAGGATCTGAAACTCTGTGACTCTGGCGACCCCTCAAGTCCCTGAAGTGGCAGCGTTTGACATCATCGGTGTCGAGGAGAGTTTGTGCCAAACCCAATGACTCAGTCACAGTCTGGCATTTGCATTTTCTCAAACTCTGTCCCTGAGCCAAGTCCAATCAAAGTAAAACAAAGTAGCTTTCAACTGTTCTTTGAATTCACCACAAAAAGTAAACATCTGAACCAATCCATTATTCTATTTTTTCACTTATTCACTTTTATTTAAATCTGCTGTTTCCTACAAACAGTGAATCCGACTCTTTCAGACTTGAACCATTTGATCCTTTGAACTAATCTGCTTTGTTTCACCGTGTTTTTTTTAAGATGCTCTCAACACAGAAAAATCGGATAAAATGATTTCACCCCAGTGATTAAACCTATTTTAGTCTTTTTTTGATGAGACTTGTTTTCAAGGTTGGATATTTGAGGCTAAATGAGCAGTGAGAAAAACAAAGCAGGGAAGTTTTTTGGCTCGTGTGCAGGGACAGTCATTTCCATTCAGTTGCCCCAATGTTACCTGGTAAATAGTTGTAATAATGGAGTACTTTTCAGCCATTGTAGTTTTGCCTTTTAGCCATCATCAGGCTAACTTTCAGTACAGCTAGAGCTAGCTTTTAGCCATTTCAGGGCTGTCTTTCAGTCATTTTGGGACTAGCTTTTAGCGATTGAAGGGCTATCTGACAGCAGTTGTAGAGCTAGCTTTTTAAAGTGACTGGACAGGTGCAGGTTGTGGATGAGGAGGATTTAGTTCATATTGTATACATGATTAAGTAGTGATCGGTAATGATATGTAATACTTCTAAAAACTGATAAGAGAAATCTGTATGAAAACCAGCAGCTACCAGCAGGATAAAATGTATCATGTACGGCAGAGGGGGCTTTAAATTGTGACTCGACTAGATCTTAGTTTAAATGGAGGAAGGACAGTTGCCTTCCCTTGAACTTCCACAAGTGTTACACTGTGTTCTGGTTGTGTTACTTTGAGCCGGTGTGAAATCGAATGACATACCGTATTTTCCGGACTATAAGCTGCTACTTTTTTCCGACGCTTTGAACTTAAACACCGGTGTGGCTCATGTATTGGAAGCAAAAACCTTGTTGGCTTTTTACAAGCTAGCAAGCTCCGTGCCGCCGATACATTTAGCCTCGTCACATCAGACCCGGTCAGAGTGGACCACATGAAACTGTTCGAATAATTCAATAGCGCCTTATAGACAGGTGCGCTCAATAGTCCGGAAAATACGGTAATTATGGTAAAGTGGCTAAAGGGTTAAAGTAGACTGTCTAATACCGGTACAAGCGTGAGACTGGCAGTGCTATCTGTTTACAGTGTTGTGGTGCAGCCAGTGCTGCTTCATGTTAACTGATGCACTTCCACAGCGCTCCGTACCCACCATGACACACAGCTTTTCACAGAGTAAACACCAGGCTGCAGTTTAAATTACTCAGCGATTTCTCATCAAGCAAGAAAAAAACAGGAAAAGGTGGATTCTTCCAGAGCTTCACAGCTTCTGGCTGTTCCAGGAAAGTCGAGGGGAGAAATCAATACGTGCACATACAGTACGAGCAGAGAAAATGTGAGACACACCGTGTAACTGCAGGCCTGGAGCAGCACTGCTGTGTTTCAAAGACAGGGAGAAACTCCCTGCAGGGTTTTGTACGTCTGACAGAGTCTGCTCCTGTCTACTTGGATAGAGAATAAATTAGACGTTTGCTCTGCACTAACCACGGTTGAACTACTTCTGTTGTCAGTTTAATCTTAAGATTAAAACCTAACCTCATGACGGTTAACCAGCTTCTTGAAGACCACTGATAACAGTCATAGTTTTACTCTTTGTATGCATCCTGAGAGGCAGACAGCAGGAGTCATCCCACTGTCCAGACACAAGTTTCAATGCTCAGCCTCGTTCCTCTGTTTTTCTAAAATATGAAAATCAGATGGACCAGAGCTCGATGTAAAAAGATGGAAAATGGTGGACTGGGGCGACGCGGCGCTCTGCCACTGCAGCTAATTTACGCCTGCGGTGGAAGTCCATTATTGTCACTTTCGTTTATTTGGGACACTAATGTGTAGAAATGGCAATTAGAGAGCCGCAAAAAGCACTCAGCTGTATGATCCTCTTCCCCGCTCTTTTTCCAAAATAAATTACCATCTGTGGACTATCTGATGGAATCAGGTTGTCCTGAAATGCCTTATGTGGAGCACCTACAGTCAATGTGACTGTTGAATGAAGATTCAAGTCACTTCTTCCATCCTGAAGTACCTGTACCCCGACTACATCACATCTTTATTTAGTGTCTGAATGTGGGGCACTCAATAAAAACAGGTTGTATAATGTCATTGTAACTACTGCAGATGTGGTACTGCTGTGTAGTGTTTGTGTTACATCAAATGTAGTAGAGCTGCTGCTGCTGAGAATTTTTACAACATGTTCAATAACATCAGTGTCATTGAACCAACTGTTCATAAGAACTCATTTGTTCTTCAACTATTTCTTTTCCATTCACTGATGTTTCCTTATCTGGGATGTTACCTGGTTATTGTGTTTTAATAATTCTACAGCTGTGTAATTGCTACATAATCATTTAGGATTGAAGTTTTGAAGCTGGAGCCTGTCCAGCTCACACTGTGTGAGAGGCAGGGGACATCCTGGACAGGTCTTCAGTCTGGACAGGTTCCAGAAAGAACTACTACTTTATCTGCCTCTTCATCCTACCGTGAGGATGTGAGTCCTGACCCACACCTGGGACCAACAGCACACCTGCTGTCCAAGTTCAACAGTTGTTTGTACATAAAGGCTTTCAATAATTAGAGTTTCACAGTGTGGTTATTCGGAGCTGCACAGGATTTTGTACATATCTGTTTTTTTTTAATGAGCAATCATTTCTTCAAGTGTCTCAGAGATGGCAGCTGTACCCGTGTATGGGACCCGGGTTCAGGTCTGGTCTGGACATATATTGTCTGTGGCTGTATCATAAGACTGTCCACCCAAGCTGCAGTCTCCTGCAACACAGTTGGAAACACACTGAAACTGTCCAACTATGTTTAGGTCAGTGCTGTTTCAGAGTAATACTTGACTTCTCTGCTTCCATTATAACCTTAACAGTGCTGTGTGCCGGCTGAAAACACCAGACGCTCCTGTGAATACTTCCCACTGGGAGTGTTAGAGGTTTGAATGTGCAGTGTTTTCTCAGCTGAGACACTTTAGTTGCTCTGATGGAGAATCTATGGAAGAAATGTGTTTTTCCTAATCTGACAGACAACAAGTGGAGAATGAAAAAATAGACCAGGGATGTTTTCTGGTACAGACATTAATACTCAGGGAGCAGCAGTTTGAACTTGTCATTGATTGTAATGGAGAAAAAGAAATGGACGTTGCACCTGGATCTCAAACATAAAGACAATACAGGAGTTGAAAAAGTGCAATACTCCAGATGGGCACTAGATGGTGGCTCCAAAAAACTATATTCAGTCAGTGCATTATTTCCACAAGTCATTCTGATGTCATTAGATAAAGTCAACTCTTCTTCTGTGATCTGGTTCATCTGAAAATCATTGATCATTAAGGAGATATTTTTTGCGGGGGGGCGGTGTTAGTTTGATTGACAGCTCTGGTCCCCAATGATCTACCCCATGATGAACCCCAGTCTCATCCACATTGGACAGTCTCCTCAGGTTCAAGAGTCAGACCCGCCTCCTCACTCCTCCCTTCATATCCATATATGGTCACTTCTGGCTCCAAACAACCAACATGGCCACATTCAAATACCAAACTCCTGTCTTCAAAAAGGCGAGATAGCAACATTAGCTTCTTTCATTTCTATAACCACTGGTCACACCTCCACTCTTCAACCCTCTAATAATCATTACCAACACATCTGATCTCACTGTGAGTTTATCCGCCATTTAAAACTCACATTGTATTCCTGAGTAATCCAAAAGTTCCCAGTGCTGTACTGTTGGTGAACGCCGACACCAAAACGAAATGGTAATTACAGTGGTGAAACAACACTTTGGGAAGAGAAGTGAAGTATTTATGGGAGATTGGACAGCAGTTATGTTTGAGTCCAAGTTTACTAACTTGAAACCAGAGTCACGATCCGAGTTTGGGAACCCAATAATTAGGGACGCACATTGTTCCCGAACATCTGCTGCGACTTGGAGCCAACTGTTTGTCTCCGGTCTGCTCGTTCAGTCGGCGGCTGTGTATGATATAGAAATGGGAGAGGAGGTTATTTATAAAAATGTCCTTCACCAAGAGTTTCACTTTGCTCAGTATCTGTTGCATCTCATTATGTCAGCGTCCTACTGTGCCCTGCCGTCATTTATCCCCTTAGTCTGTGTGTACGTTACAGCCCCTTCATTGTTTTATTTTTTCCATCTATCTTCATATTTATTCCAGCCAGAAAATCTCCCGGCGTCTCTCTGCCTGCCCGTGTCCTCATTAGAGCTGCAGAAACTTGTTGTATGGATGCACCAGCTTTCAGGCCTTCCCCAGCTGTTGTCTGGATATTAAATGCTCTCCAGGGTAAAAAAGCAGCAAACCAAAGCACACTTTCCCATAATGCTTTTCAAGCCAGCTGTTTTTTTTGTTTCCATTGCAGAGGAATTATGAAAGCTGTAACGCTTTTTGCATGTTTTCTCTTGCTGCGTGTCGACTCAGTTGCACAATGAAAGTGTCGGTGGTTGGCTGCTGTGATAGGTTGTTTATCGGAGGTGCTAATTAGAAATGTTTTACACTTTAATTGTGCTGTGGTTAGAGCGGGTACATGTTGAAAATAACCCCCAGGGCTAGATTTACAGGTGATTTGATATAATGGATTTACACAGCATAATTATCTATTATCTGCACTTCTTGAAGGTTTGATTGAATAATTGTGTCTCATTATGATTACACATGGGATTTAAGTGCTATTAAATGGACATTAAAAACCTGCAAATGTTCCTATGAGATACAGTATCATCCCTAATATCCCTACGTTTTTATTATCCATCAACAATCTGCAAAACAAATTGACTTCCAGTATCGTGACACACCACCCTCCTCCTCCATGTTGTCCAGGAAATGCTTTCATTTCATTCAGCGCAGACAGTTCACATGCATTCACAGCATTATTTCTTTCTGTAAGTCTCACAGAGTAACATAGAGATCACTTACATTTAGCCTAGCTTAGCATAGACTGGACAAAATGTAGCTAGCATGCACAGTATTTTTTATCAAAACTGAAACAGGGTAAACTGCAGGATACAAGTAGTCAGAAGCTAATGTCTGCTAGCTTGGTCTTGCTGCTGGTCATGAGGTTATTCCTCAGGACGTCCGAGGCCTTTACCGTCTGCCATGACTTCACATATGTCACATGTCGATCTCAGACTGTATATAGAAAAGGAGGCAGCAACCTGCTCCCAAAAATGAAACCCAAGTGCAACAAACATGCAATACCCCTGACGTCCACTAGATGCTGGTTCAGAAAAACTCAGTCAATACATGTTTTTCCACAAGTCATTCTTATGTCATTAGCTAACATTAAGGACATTTAGGGGAGTTAGGGGCGTGGTCAGTTTGTTTGACAGCTGTTGTTTCCAGGGAGCTGGAGGGTTATTCACTGGTGAGGGCTTAGACCCGCCTCCTCACTCCTCCCTTCATATCCAAATATGGTCACTTCTGGCTCCAAACAACCAACATGGCCACGTTCAACACTAAGCTTCAAAGAGTCCACAAACCGACGGGTGACGTCACATTAGCTTTGTCCATTATTTGTGCAGTGCCTGGTGTAAATGTAAAAAATGAGCCTGTGTGTTTTAGTTAGTTTAGCTGCTGCATCAAGGCAGGTGCAGCAGCATTTTTCACTCAGTCAGGATTGTACGCTATTATAACCTCAGTGTGAACCAAGCAAACTGACTATTAGCTTGTTAGCTTGTGTCAACAAGACAGTTTGAGAAGTTAGTAGATTTCCTTAGCTTTATTTGTTAAGCTAAGCTAGGCTAACAGGTCCAATCTCTGCTCTGGATACAAGAGATGTTTGATACACACACCACATAAGTTGCATTGAGATGTGTGGACATCTCAGTGCAAAATGCAATAATATTACAAATGATTTAGTCATGTTATTTTTATTCAAATGAAATAAAACTAGCTGTGTAATACTATGCGTTGCGCCCAGTTCACTGTGTGAGACATTGCTAAGTTAGCCTGTTGCTAACTAACTTGCAAGTATCAATCCAGTGAATTCAGACAGATTGTGTTTACAGCTGCCTGCAACTTCCTCTCATACTTCAGTTTTTCCTGAAGGTCACAATTGACCCTGAGCACAGTCAGCAGTGCATCCTGCCTCTCTGCAGGTTGAGTTTCTGAATCAGAGAAATGTCCCACACTGATGCCTCGCAGGCCTCTGTTGCAGGTAGATTTAAGAAACCACAGATAATCACATCATTTGAACCTGAGGCTTGATTAGCCCGCAGTGAGAGGATGCAGGCTCTGTGGTCACATCCCCCGGCCCCCGCTTCCTTATCATCACAAATCACATGGAGCCTTCTTGTTGTGGCTTCAGCTGCAGGAAAACTGTGGACTCTGTGGAGGTGGACCTGTGAGGACAGCCAGTCAAGGACGTTTAGCTTCCCGGTGTCTCAGCTTACCGGGGCCAGTTATAGTTACAGACAGATGCACGGTGTGACTCTCTGTGGAGAAGGACGCTGCTGCTGTGTCATATACACTCACAGTCAGACAGAGTGAGGAGGAGACGCTGCAGTGGTCCTCTGTGGACTCCATCCTGAGACACAAACTGCTAAATGGACTGTGTATCCACTGCTGTGGCCTTGGTTGTCCTGCTGCTGTTCATTTATTATTTGTTATGACTTATTCTCCTGCAGGATCTAATGACGACAGTGCAGCCAGTACTTAACATATTGTGTTGTATAATAAAATGCAGGAGAGAAAGTCATTACATGCATGACATTTGTGCATTTAAGCCAAATTTTTACTGTAATTGTTACTGAATGATTTAGCAGCTTGTTCTGTCAGCATGAAGTTTTATGAATCTCTGAGGTGTAGTTATAGTATAATAAAGTATAGTATTATACAGTTTTATGTGTGACATTGTTTTATGGTTATAAAATGTGTAGTTATTTGGTCTTTTCAGTTAATATAAGTTTAATATTAGATAACAATAATAACTAGAAAATGGATTCCCTGCTGGAAATGCAGTATGAACGCTGAGAGCTGAAATCATTTAATAAGAATTACTGAAATTTTATAAAAAGTATTTGGAAAAAAACTGTTTTTAAAAAGCATAAAGTAGAAAAAACAGACATTTAAAAAGCTGAATGTTTCAAAAGTTTTTAAAAAGTTAAAAACAAAAAAAAACTCAATATTTTGAACAGCAAAAACTTGGAAGTTACCTTTTAGGAAAATAAATAAGAATTTAATTTGCTATAAATGTAACTTAACTAAAACTTAAGAAGCCAAATACCTAAAAAAACAAACAGCAGAAAGGTTTTTAAATATACAAACAAGAATAATTTAAAAACGTCTTTGCAAAATGAGTAGAAAAAAAGTAGAATTTCATCATAAATGTGTTGAACATTTTGATATTTGAGGAGTGTCTGTAGCTAAATGCATGTGGAAATAGTCCAACGTCAGCAAACTTATTTATATAGCATTAAAAAAAAGTTTCTTAGTTCTTTAAAAAGCTTCACAATTGAGATGAAATGTAATAAGATGATGTAATTGCACTAAAAATGAGGTGTAACTGTAGAATACTGTGTTTTTGAAAGTGCTGCATGTGACTGATCTCCTCAGTGAGATCAAATATCTCAAATATTTACAGTTGAAGCTCCATGAATGTGTCTCCTTGGCTCACAGATGGATCCTCTTTATTTGATGAGCTGAGTAACGTACAGTAAACACCAGAATTTAACCATCTGTAAAATCAGGAGTTACAATGAGAATGAAATGTGGCACATGTTCAATTCATCCTTTGTCTCAGGTCTTAATAGTAATAGGAAATCTGTCCAATCAACACCACGCACACTGGTGTCCAGGTTCAGTGTTTGCATGTAAACATTTCCACAGAAACCTGAATATGTTGATCAGAGCGCTGTGGTAAGACAATGGCAGTCTGTGACAGGTGAAACTACAGTAACACAGCAGCTCTGCAAAACAATAGGAAACTGAGGCTTCTGCTCATGATCTGATCTTTACTGGCACCTGAACAGTGTTTACTGCTGTCTCTGTAGATATTTAGAAATCCTTGGATTGTAACACTCAGCATGTAACATTATTCACACACTGACACAAACAACAACAACAGAGGATGTGAAATGTACTGCATGTGGTAATATTGAACTCATTCTCCACTGATGTCTCCATGAGGTCCAGAGGTTAAAACTGTGTCCACCCTCAGTGCAACAGCATCGAGCTCTGTTAACACCAAATACAGAAGGATCCTTGTATGTTATTCAGTCTCTATTAAAAAAATCTATTCATAAACAATTTTCTTCCACAAACAGGAAACAGACAGAGCACCTGAGATAATAACATAAAGCCTCAAACTGACATGTAAACGACAGCAGAACAGATGGATACAAGCAGGACACATGTTTAAGGTTGTGGTCCTTAAGCTAATGCATTGTATACAGTAGTCAGTGCCACTAACCAGACGTTTTTGACTCTATTCTGTAAAATACCATCTGCTATTTAAACTATTCTCAATGATATCTGACATTTCATCAGACTCCCATTTTTCCTCTGTTCATAAGGAGCCTTCATCAAATTGTGTGTGTTTCTCACACAAGTCATCAACACTAACAGATCAGCCTCCACTTGTATTTTAAGGACTAAGTTCGCTGTAATGTATAAAAAACGTGGCCCAGGTCTTCTCATGTTGTTTGTTTGTCTACTGATTTGTACATTATTTGTGGTCTTTTACTACTGTAAACAATAGATATATTTTGGTACTCAAAAAAAAAGCATGTGTTTATAGTGCTAGCTTACTGTGTACTGTTCATAAATGAGTCTGGAAAACAAAAGGAAGAGCTGCTAACAAATGAGAAACTGACAAAAAGAGGGACAATGAAGTTTCACCCAGCAAATACATAAAATTAGATAATCCTACTACAGCAGCAAAGTGGAGAGATTGTCTACATATTTACTGATTACACAATATAAACAATAAGTAAGTTAGTCAGGGTAAGATAAAAATAATTAAAAATAAGTCAAAAGTCTGAAAATTATAATACAAACCTTCCTGTAGTGTCAGTGTTTGTCCACTAGATGTCTCCCTCCACAGCAGCAGAGAGGCAGTTGTAACACCTGAGCTGCGACCTCACATTTCCCCCGAGATGAAAACAGAAGCTCGTCTCTCACACTGTTTGTATGAAGCTGAACGGGCTGATTACACCCAATTAGCGCCACTTTCCCCCCTCTTCACACACTGATTTCGACTGTGTATTTTTCCAAAATGGCGCAGCG
>OOFC01019445.1:0-36466 GCA_900323345.1 Pseudochromis fuscus
ACGAGGGAGCCTATTGTTGAAGCCTGAGAAAGTGTGCAGGAAGAGCGGCACACACTCTGGAAACAAACTCCAAACTCCGGCCTTCCTGGTGAATAACAGGAAACCGTGAGATAGAGGTCGGCACGACAACGCGCCGTCCTCACATGCTCACCTCTCAAAGTGGACGCAGAAATGAATTTACGAAGACGTGCAATCCACACATTACATCGAGCGTAAAATATATACATATCATGGGAGCAATGCAGTATTCGAGTAAATTGCCTGCTTAGCATAATTTTGACCAAAGCGATTGCCTGTTGGAGGCTTTCCATTTTTCAGCGGCTGCATTTGGCAGTGGGAGATGACAGAGTGCTGCTCATCTGGGAAATCGCCGGGCAGAAGATGTTGCTGAGAGGCAAAACCCACCGTGTCTGTAAATGCAATTATCAAGAAGAAAAAAAAAGACCTTGAGTCGGGGCCTTGAGTGATGAATACGTGCTGCTATTAGAAAGCAGCAGAAATTTCTGACAAGAGAAAACCCACTTTCTGTTGTTATTAAAAGGCACTGAAGACCATATTTTCTCAATCAGCTTCAGACTGAGAGCGATCACATCCCCCAGGAACAACTCCTGCCAAGTTTCTACAAACTTCTTGGTTATTCCACATGACAGATTTCAGTCTCTATATATTTTTTTCAACCTCCTCTTACTGGTTTGACAGGTGTGGGGCTCCAAAGGAAAAAGCTAACATCACCTTCTGTGGAATATTTAAGATTTAGCAACATTTGGATTAAAACCGTGTCAAAAAAAAAAAAAACAAGATCAAACCACACCCACAGAGGCCTGGGAAATCATTTAACTGGGTTTTTAAAGTGTGTTTCTCCCAGTAGCTACTAATTTGTAACTTGAGAAATACTTGATAATTATTTAGATGTGGCTTTGGAAGCTGCATCCACCTCTGCAGCCAATAGAAAAAGAAAGAAACACATTTAGACATAAATAGACGGAAACCTGACCCACTTTGCTCGTCCTCTTCTTTTTGTGTTGGTGGGAAGAGGACACCGCTGCAGGGGGTGGAGACTATAAAAAAACAACATGGCGAACTGGTGTGAGCGCACAAGTGTGTGTCCGAGCCCCTCAGGTTGACAGTAAATCTTCAGAGTGGTCCTGTCCACACTTAAGTGTCTGTTCCCACCTCATGTCACAGTCTCTGACCAATAAACTTTAACAGTTATTTACTTTCCAAAACGGCACCACAGTCCAGCAAATCCCTTCAAGGTAGTTATGGCTCCACTTGTTAAAAAAAAAAAAAAAAAATTCTTGGAGCTACATTACATCCTTTGAAATTCTTTCAACAGCAAAAGGAAACAGCTGCAGTTGTACGATGTTGACTGCACCAGCATACTGCAGTAATTATTTCATTCCTCATGCTGGCATCCATCACAGCTGCTCGCACTTCACCACTGGCAAACACAAAAGCAAGTCCCGGGATTGTGGTTGAAGCCTCGCTCTTGTTTCTTGTCTCTCAATCTGTTAACTCGGTGCCAAGTACACAAACCGTGCTAACCGTCGCCTGCGCCGCTAAAACCCCCCAAACCACCAGCATATTTCCTTCTGGCGTCTACGTAAACAGGCTGTGACTGGAACAGATTCCCATCGTTCGAATAAAGAGGTGTTATCTGTGCGCCTGTGTAATGAGCAGTGGCAGTGTCATGAGCTTTACTGTCAGGCAGAAAAGCTGCACAAAAGTTACCATCGTAATCGGCGTGATGATATCAAAGCAACGGGTCTGAATAGACATCAAAACCCGTGGTGATCTGGGGAATTTTACACACAACTTCGTGACACGTAATGGCCGGCAGTTTAAAGATCAAAGATGGAGCGGATCGTCGAAAACGCATCATTTCCCGCCTTCTTTTCATCACCGTCTTTCAGCTGAGGAAGTGAGGTTGGAGGGTTGCCTCCTACCTGACTCCTCTGGAGTAAGTCCTCAAGGTTGATACCGAATAACCGGAGTCAGGAAAGAGGAAGAAAACTAATTAAAAGATGGTTCAAGGACAGGAGGTTTCAAGGCCGAAATAACTCTCACAACTGAAGGGAAGCGAGTAATAAAGAGCAGAGAAGCTATAATCCGTACAACACACCTGCTGCAACTCCTGTGTTTTAATACTTGTGTTTTTCCCCGTTTCAAATATTTACTGCGCTCCACCAGAAAACACAAACTCAGATTCACAGAACAGTTCAGTTTAAACCCCAGTGTATTATTACCTAATATACCAGTGCAATGTGTGGTACACCCATTCCCTCCAAACTGGCAACTAACAGGCCACAAACGACATGCAATCTGTTATCTCTATCCATGAACTTACATAAACCGCTCGGCTTTTCCGCGGAAATATTCGGAGCTTTGAGGCCGAGCCAGATATTTAACTTGGCTCGGCTCTCAGCCTCTGAGAACGGACAAAGGAAGAACATGTTAAAAGGGGGGCCAGGAAAGCACAAAAATGTACACGTTTATTCTTAAAAAACAGACCAGCCTTTATTCTTATGCATTGTTTCGTGCTGCAAACTGTCAAATCTTTTAAGTTCTGCTTTGTGGCGAAGGCAAAAGAGAGGAAAATACCACCAATAATAGCCTGTTAGCACGAGTGATGTCGAATACTGCCTTGATATTTCGCGATTATGCTCTGATGCCAGTAATTAGAGAGGGTAATTACAGTATACGTTATGAACATATCTCCACCCCAGTGGCATGTCCCTGCCCAGATTTTTTTCCCCTCTCACCACAACAGAGTTAAGAGGATTTCTCTCTCCTCTCGAGCTTAAAGACATCCAGCTGAGGGAAAGCAGAGTTTCATTAAGTACCTGTGAGAATTTTGACAGCCTTGCAGAATGTTCTGGCTAATATTTTCTGTGGACATTTTTCCTTTTTAAAATAGATTTTTGGACGGGGTTTTTCTATCTGCAGTTCATCTCAGCTGCTCAGACAGCGGACACCTGGAGCAACAAAAAGAAGCGAGGGGGAAGAGATGAAGTGATGAAGATGCCTTTGTTTCTCGAGGGGTTCGGCCACACAGGAGAGAAATGATTCCACATGCAGACGGTTTTCAAGCTACAATGAGCCGCTCTGAGAGAAGAAGCGGCAAAAAAAAAATCTCAGAAAAATCCAAACTTTGCCTTTTTGGTTTGGGGGTCTCACCTTTCTCTTTTGGCTATCAGAAAAATCTGCAATCATATTTTCACTTGCAATAATAATTCTTCAGTTTTATTCTCTCTCTTTTAGTCTTTTAAAAACAGAGTACATACCTCTGGCTCTTGCTGCACACCATAATTATATGATAGATGAAACGAGAGAAGATGAATAGGTATAGGCTTTGGCAGAAACACTGACATTTCTGAAATGAAACCATCATTTGGATTTTTTTTTCTGCTTCACTTCATCGGCTTTGGAAGTTTCTGCGGGGGAATGTATGCACACAAACAAGATATGCAATGATCTTAGACTGCACTGCACCTTTAAGCAGAGGCAGGATGACTGACCACAACACAGGACGGGGCTGTCGGCGGGGAAAACCTGCTACCTTTGGACTTGCAGAGCACACCTGCTGCTTCTAAAAGCAGCAGTGCCGTCAAATGAGCAGGTGGCGAGTGACATACTGGTGAGCTGTGGAGCGGAGGGAGGGTTAACTATTTTGTCTGTTTACCCACTCCCTACACTCGCATGGTCTCCTGACTCAGTTTAACACCTCGCAGGCCACAAGTCACATCAGCAGAAGTGCTCTCACTCTTTCTGCGAGTTCATTTCCTTCAGCCTGTAAAAACACGAGCCTCAACTCCTGCTGACATCCAGAATAACTACAACAACACACAAGAAAAACAAAGTTGCAGATTTGTTTGAACGTAATATAGTAGCTTAATACTGGCAATAGTGTAACAATCAGAGTAGAAATGGACAAAATAACTCAAGTAGCTCAAAAACTAGGCCAATGTGGAAGTGCAAAAAAAGTGCAATACCACCAACGGCCACTAGAGTCAATTCAAAAATTCGGTCAACACATTGTTTCCACGAGTCATTCTGGCATCAGTCGCTAAAGTTAATTATTCTTACGCATTAGGCAGTGATCCCAGGTTCAAGGGTCAGACTCACCTCCTCACTTTTCCTTTCATATCCAAATATGGTAATTTCTGGCTCCAAACAATCACCATGGAGACAAACAAATACCAAACTCCTGGCTCCAAAATGTGAGTCCACAAACCAATGGGGTAATGTCACGTTATCTTCACTCATTCTACAAACAGTCTGTGGTAGAAATATTTTTTTTATAGTTGTTTGTAGAGAAACAATTCTAACCCTTAAAAATGAAATATTAAAAAACTAAAGTATTTGTACTGGCATTTGATTTGAAGCTTCAAATAAAAATATGTGGGTGTAAAGTAGAACTCATGAAGGGTTAAAAAAGGGGATATTTTTACTTCGCATCAGTGAGATTGTTGGATGAAATTCAGACACCAAATGCGGAGTTTGAGCCAATTTAAATACTGTGAGCGAGGCGTTGCTCCATGATCCTTCACAAGATTCACAACATTTTTATGGTGATTTTTTATTGAACCCAGACGTAGAAGTGGGACAAGTAGTTTTGTGTGTAACATTATATAGCTGAATTTAATGTTTATATAAATCAACCTAGAGACTAAAATAGACACATGAGAATGTCGGTTTTGGCTAATCCAGCAAATTAAATACCTTTAGTACTGCAATATAACCATTACTAATACAACTAACATGAGTATTAGGCTCACTAATAACAGTATGCTGCATTAAAAAGATTAAAGGAGATTAAAAACATGGAGGCCGACTCAGGAGCTCATCTCCATTTAGCGAGTAAAAATCACACTAATCTATTAACTTAACCAACGCAGTTAACAACCAAACTAGTTCAAAATGTACTGTCAGTGTTCCTGTTTATGCACATAAATATATAAATACTAAAGTGTGGAAGTCAGTCAAATAAGGTCTCTGACACCAATGTAAATCAATGCAGTTGTTAGATATGACAAAAGATTATAGTAGAGTAAGGAAAGTCCCCAAAGACAAATGTATTTACCAGGATACAGTCCAACATAGTAGAAAACTGCCAATTTACAACATAAAAACACCCATTCAAGAAACCTCAGGACAAGCACCAGAGAAAGGATACTTCCTGTTTCAGAGTTTTCACCTACATCTCACAGTCGTCCTCAGAGTGTTGAGCAAAACCATTCAAATCACAGACGGAAGATAACGCCAGAGCCAGAAGTGACCATATATGGATATAAAGGAAGGAGTGAGGAGGCGGTTCTGACCCTTGAACCTAAGGACACTGTCTAATGTCTATAAGGCTCGACGTCACAGTAACCACAGTCTTTTGGAGCCAGCATCTAGTGGCCACTGTTGGTATTGAACTTTTTTTTTTTTTTTTGCACTTCCACATGGATTAATATTTGAGTCCTGGTTGCTGTGTCCATTCCTATAAACAAACAATCTATTGGTCAAGTAAACCCCTCTTACTTTTGTTTAGGTTTGCACATCAGCAGCCGCCCATATCATCGGGACCACCACCAGCATGTAAACTGCTTTACAAACTATCACCAAGATGCTATTATTACATAATAAACCAAGTCAAAACTGGGCCCAATGGATGTTTGAAAATGTCTGCCTTCCAAAAAGCTAATTATACATCACAGTTTGTGCCTAAAGTCCAGAAAACCAGCGAGAAAAGGCCCCCCCTCACTTCTGCAGCACCACTATCTGTTGAAATTACTCTGCATGAAAACTATTCAGCAGAGGAAACAGTTTTGAAGTCCATAATTTGATGTTGCATCCATTGAATCTTCCCCAGATAAGAGCCCTGTGACTGCATTCAGTTATCTCCTCCTCCAACGCCCTTTGAGAAAACAGCACCGATCATAATGCGTCTCGGCGGCGAGCGAACAATGCGCGGGACAAGAAAGACGCCGGCCACGACTCTGTGTGCCAGTAATCTCTCTTTGAGGCCCCCGCGTCTCTAATTGCCTGGACACTTGTGTCCGAGGGCCGCTCTCGTTTTCCTCAGTGAAAAGATGAGACCCCTCGTGCTCCTTACAACAGGCTTAAGCTGATAAACCCTTTCATGCAACATGGCCGTGGGATCGGTGCTCCGTGCAAACAGATTGGGTAAAAAAAGACTAATCAAAACAGCGATTAGCCTCCAACACAGAGGCAGAGCTAAGCCACAGCACAGCCTCAGCAGGGGGTCCACTCTCCCAGCCACTAAAAGTGTCTGATGATTTGTGAGAGGCTCTTCTGATGAACACATTCCCCCACGAGCTGGAATATGTGAGGAATGCATGCGGTGTATTTTCAGTTTTTTTAAACCAAACAAAGACGTAGCATGGCTGATTTTAAAAAATAAGAAGTGACGGCTGAAGAAATGTCCAGACACAGCCTCTCTCGGACTCTCCAGGCCCGCTGTTAGCACGAATCCAAGGCTGCTCAATGAGATAATAAGCATCTCCCATGACACATTCGCTTCCTATCATGGTTAGTGTTTCTCTGCCTCCATCCGTCTTTATTCCCAGTTTTTCCCCCCTCAGTGTTACAAGCAGCCACACTGCCAATACCTCCATATGGGCTACCATCAGTGCATCATCTGGCCTGTTGCTGTTGTACATTATACAGAATCCATGTGTTTTCTCAGCAGCCAGGTCAAGGTCTGTGCTTGTTTACTCAACTACAGCTGAAGTGAACAAGTCGGACTACACAATTCACTACATGTCTGTAGCATCACAATGAAAACACAGGTTGTGTGCAGCAAACACTACTGGACATATTTTAAGGTTTAATGAAGAACTCGGTCTTCAATTATCATATTGTGGAAACAGGATGTCGGGTGTCAGCTGGCACCAGTGAAAACAACATTGACATTATCACCTATAAGTTGCTTGCTGACAAGTATAAGACCAATATTGATCACTTTGTTCTCCACCAACTCTGATCAAAATATTTATCTCTCAACTCTCCAATGTAATCATCACCTAGTTGCTACATTTGTCTATGAATAGACAAAACAATCAGGTCTCAAAAGTGAGGCCAATGTGGAAGTGCAAAAAAATATAATGTATGGCCACTATGCTGGCTCCAACTGACCTCAATTTAAAAATTTCCAATCAGGATATACATTAACACATTTTTCCTACAAGTCATTCTGATGTCATCTCTTCATCTCAGTGATCTGATGGTCCATCTGAAAAGCATTTCATCATTGAGGAGATATTAGGCTTTAAAAAGATGAAGATTAAGGGGCAGGGTTAGTTTGATCATTCTCACACCTGAGCTCCAGTCTCATACACATTGGGCAGTGTCCTTGGGTCCAAGGGTCAGACCCGCCTCCTCACTTCTCCCTTGATTATCCATATATGGTCCATAACCATCACCTGAGCTTCAGCCAGTCTATATAGTCATCAGTGGTGAGAATGATGAACAAGGTGTGGACTTTAAAAACAAAACAATACGACTCTAAAACCTCTTGAAACTGCCGAGTTTATTCGTAATTTTCTTTAGTTCATTGCAACAAGTAACTAGCTTTACATTACACACAAAAATAGTTACTAGTGCAGCTTTACAGACCAAATGTATTCAGGTATTTCAACAATGGGTCCATTTTAGATTCATGACAAATTTATTTTCATTCTCCCTACAAAAACATGTCAGCAGAATAACGTCCAAGGTGCTATAATCACATGAAAAAGGCTATACATTTAAAATCCTATATCAGTAATTACATACAGAAGCTGGCAATAAGTAGGTATGAAAACCAGCGCCTTATTGTTGCCCCGGCGACAGCCTTTCTGTGGAAGTAAATTTGAAATCATCAAGCTCCAAAATAAGCCCAGCTTCTCATTGTTAGTGTAATGAAACTGATAATGCAACACCACCAATTTATGGGCAACACTGCCGCACCATTATTTGTTTTCCAGATTAGCTTGCCCACCAGTGACCTTGAGTAATAGCTCACAAATGTATTCAGAAGAATCATGTGACTTGGGTGTTAGCGCACACACATCATGCCAGGCACCAACTGGGAATATCAACATATCCATTTGTCCAGGGAGATATCAGCAATGTGCAATTATATGTGGGGAGCGTGTTGCTGCAGCGGTGTCAAATAACACGGGCGCAGGGAACTCCGTGAACCTGGCTGCACATGGTTTTTGGACATTTAGGCTGATAATTGCAACAGAAACTAAATAAATGATGCAAATTCAAGTATGCTTGTTTGTGTGCAATCTCCAGGAGGAGCAGGAGCTGGGTGCGCCTGTAAATGATTCCAAGTGACTCTCTGGTTATTACAAAAATAATGAGCTAACTACAGGCCATGAGATCTGCTTCAGCCAGACTCCCCTCAATTTTTCTCAACGCGACGTGCCAGCTTAGCGAAGGACGGCATTCAAATTAGCCACACGATTCTCCAGTCTCGTCGAGTTGCTGAGCTCCGACAAAAAGTACATTTGAAGATGCACACTTATACTTCTTTCTGCAACTGTTAAAACTCTTAACTTGCCACCGAGCCACGCCATGAAAGCTGAGTGAAAGAGCTGATTCAATATTATGGAAAAAGATTCCTTCTGGGAAGCCGTCTGCAGTGGCATCTGACCTTATTAGACATACGATACATCCTCAGCTGCCTCATTATCCTGCAGGAGATTAACAGCTCACTGTAAATGTAGCATCTGTCTGGGAGCAAAGCGAGGATCAACCATCAGTTAGAACCAGCTAATCTGAATTATGTGAGATCAGCACGGTCGAAACATTACACAAACATAATCTGCTTGAAACGGCAAGAAGAAGGAAAAAAACCTGCGATATGTGAAGCAGGTAGTTGAAGTTAAAAAGCAGCCTGGGTTCCTGGGTGTGATCTCCCAGTGGAGACAGAGCGCGGGAGTGCAAGCATCTTAAAAGTGTCAAAAAAAAAAAAAAAAAACTGTGACAAAGCTATTTCTGGATTTTAATATTGTTCGGTTTCCTCTGGTGCTCGGCGAACAGCTTCTGTCTGGTGCTGAGTGACTGGGGTTGGCAAGTGTCTGTGTGCAGGCACATGCTGACAGGTTGTCATGGGATGGAGCTGTTCAGATGAGGCATATTGAAAGTGCTGTCCAGTTACACTGTCAACATTTCATTAAGCACAGCATTCTGGGTAATATACGCTTACATGCTGCTGCATTAGAGTTAGACGAGAAGATCAATAGCAGCTCTCAGGACCATAGAGAGGTAGTGGTGTGGAACAAAGGTTTTAAAGGGGGGGTATTATGCTTTTTCCAGATATATTGTACCACTCTATGGCATACTCCAATGACTATGTTACCTTAGGTTGATCTGTAAATGCTGTAAATAAAAAAAACAACCTTTATGAAATTTGCCCTCGCATCATGGCCGTTCTGAACGCCTCGATATTGGACTCTGTCTCTTTAAGAGGCTCCGAGCCTTTCAGACACTCCCCCTTCAGCACGCTGTCCACGACATCATCACAACACTGCTTCTCCATGCCGTTGTTTTGGAAAAAAAGTTATTTTTTAATCACGTTTGAGCGATGGCGAAGCAAGATGTTGTACAGCCTTACGAGTACGATCCTGTGTCCGACCCGGAAAGTGCATTTTCTGATGAACCGGAGAGAATTCAGAGGCTCTTACAGGACGTGTCTGCATGGTAAGACCAAAAAGAGGGCAATCTTCCTTACATCCAAAGATGCATTTCTTCCACGAAGGCATTTTGTGAAATGTTCTCTGAAAAGTAATCAGAAACGGGAGCTCCACGACGCGCAGTCCACCAGGTGCTAATTGCTGCTACCGCTGTGTGTTTGTTTACGCGGGGGAGGGGAGCTCTGCTGAGACGGGAGCAGTGGTTGGTGGCTCGGCAGGTGACGAAAGGTCGGGGGCATTTCTAGGAGGAATGGGCGTACCTGGGAGGAATGAGGCAAAACAGCTTCCAACATGGCTGCCATGAGAGTTTCTAAAGATTACTCAAACATACATGAATGGGCTAAAGAAACACTTCAGGCATGTTTTTAATGAGGGAATGACATAATAACATGATATAAAGCTTGAAAATGTCAATTTTGCATAATACCCCCCCTTTAAATTAATGGTCCCCAACCACCGGGCCGAGGACCAGTACCAGTCCGTGGGGCAGTTGTTACCAGGCTGCACAGAAAGAATAAATAAAAATATAACTTCCTTTGCATTGATTATTAGAGTCTGAAAGACATTTTAGTTTGAAAGGAATGACCGGATTCTCTTCAACTTAAATTCTGCCATTGCCTCTTGACACATCAATACACTTGTCTCGGTCACGTGATAAAACGTATCACCTCATGTATAACGTCAGATACGTTAGCCAAAAAAATAAGCCCGCAAACTAGTAAAAATGAATAAAATACAAATGTCTTTGGAGAGCTTCTTTGCAAAGGGTAAGAGGACAACTTTTTATGCCGGTCGTGTTATATTATTTTCGCTGTATTTATCTGCCACACCTTGAAGGCCGGTCTGTGAAAATAATTCCTACATTAAACCGTTCCGTAGTGCAAAAAAGGTTGGAGACCGCTGCTTTAAATGTCCAGGCTTTACCCTGGACTTTAACTTCTTTGATTGAATTGTAGTCATGTGACGTGTGAATTTGTACCAAGACATATAGCGTCATGGGTAACATGTAACATAATTGTAACATTACAGATCTTCAGAATAGTTTCATTAACATCCATTTGGTCTGTTTTATTTCCCTCATAACTTTCCTTGAAAGAGAAATGAGTTTTTATTGGTTAAAGTGGTGATTCGGGAGTTTTCCAAGTCTGATCGGATCAACAGACACTTTAATATGTTATTCAAGAAGCAGTCGATGAATGTGTTGTATCTTGTTAGCTTGATCAAAGAGCATAAACCCAATGAACCCTCAGAGAAACATTTATTATTATTGTTAAAAACTGCTGAACAGATCTCAATGAATTCCTGGGCAGAGATGAGGTATTATCCAAGGAACACGATTTGCATCCTACAAGAAAAACATCCCTCTCTCCTAAAGTGAATGTTGCAACAAGGTAGTGTTGCTATTTCACCACACGAGGGCAACAGTGTTCAGTCCATAGCATCAGTACAGGTGGATCCTGCCTTGGGAGAGGTTTGTGCTTTCTGGTTAATATATGTCTATGTCTCTACTTCATCTTTAAGTAAGTGAAACCAACAGTTTGAAATTTTTATCATTCATTTCTATTTTCCTTGCTAGGATCAAATCCACAGGTTTTACACAATCCATCCTTAATGAGACATACATGAGATTTTTCTGTGTTTAACAGATGACAGACTTCTCTACGTGTGGATGTTCTGACTTCCATTATTATTGTATCAACGTGTCATATTTGACAACACCGACAACGCCCACGCTTGTTTCTTTTCTCGTACAATCAGGTAATTGGGGTTAGCTACGAGCCAGCATCTGAGAGATAAAATGATTAATGACACACACTGCACTGTGTGTGTGTGTGTTGGTATGTGTGTGTGTGCCATCACAACACAAGTCTTTGCTCCTTAAATGATCTCCATTTTAATGAGTGATGAAAAGACTGAAATAGACAGATCGAGAAAAGTGAATTGAAAGAAAAGAAACACACAGTGAGATAACATACAAACGCACAGGAAGACAGAATAATGAGTTGACATTATCTCAGCAACCTGCAGGAGATGTGGCTTCACAATTGTGCGCCGTGGCAAACGAACAGTTTGAACACTCAATTTACTTGTGAGACGCTCCCTGAGAATAATTTGTTCAGTGACGATATTGGCTTATTTAAGTGTTTATATTGCGAATGAACGGCTGCTCTGTCTGAGGCTAAATCTTGTTGTTTTTTTTTCCTCACACTGTTTCATTTTTCACGCACAGACCTTTGTTTTCCATTTGACGTGTGAGACAAATGGCGCACTGACTCCACTTGTTGTATCCATGCACATGCACAGGCACACACACATCCAGACATTCATACATCACACGCATCCCACACAGCTGCTTGTACCCCTTAAATTTTACATCCAGTGTAAGCAGGCGGCCACATTCATGCTGCATACAGTCTCTGTGTCAATAGCGGGAAGCTCATTAATCATCCTCCTTTCCAATAAAGATCATTATTAATCACACTGAAGCATTGCTCCGCTCACACGCATGAGGCAACAATATACATGTCCATATCAGCCGGTAGCTGCCAGCTTATTTATTTATTTATTGTTATTATTCCTCCCCGTGGGAATGCTTTCTCTTTTAAATGCTACCGGCTCCCGTTTCTCTCGCTGTGCTTGAGCGTTGCAGAAGTATAATGAATATCAGTGTGAGGAAACCTACCGGTGCACCTGCTGATGATGATAAAGGCTCAGTGGAGGGCAGATGTGTTGAGTTTTACCCTGTACCGATGATAAATGCTCCACCAACCAATTGGCAATCCATATAGAAAAATCTCTGGGCTGTAAAGAATGAAAAACCCACGGCTTGTATTTACTCATGATGTAACATTTAAAAATGTTCCTTCTGTAGAAAACAAGAGAACAATTGAGTCATCTGCAGCTTGGAGAACATAGATGATAGAATTTATACAGTGATTTCATACAACTTTTTGTTGATCTTTGCAGAAGAGGTTGTTTTTACTTGTCCATCTGTTAGCAACAATATGTAAAAAACACTGAGAAGATCTTGATGAATGAAGAGTACAAACTGTTTATAGAAAGAACGAAGCTAACGTGATGTCATATTCTGTCCTTGCTACTTTCCTTTGCAGCTATACAGACAGACAACTCCTCCAAAGATGAAGCCAGCTGATGATTCTTGCACTTTATTCATCATAACAATTTCACAATCAGAAGGAGTAAAACTGAAACACACAGAGCTGACAAATAGTTAGCAAATAAAACAAGACACACTCTCAATAACAACACACAGGTTACAAACCGAATTAGCTAGCATGCTAGCGATCGCGGGCTAACGCGCTAACCGTTATCAATGCTAATGATAAAACAGATCGCGTTTGTTAGCTCTTAACACTGTACTATTATTAACAACCTCACAACATTAATAAATACATACAGGCTGTGCTTGACTTAGAGCAGAAGGATTGCAGACATCTTCTGTTTGTGACTCAAAAAAAACCCCATAACGGCTCCCTTTCCGGTTTTGCCCTACCACAATAAAGTGACCTCCTAAAAAATAAAACCAACGGCTCT
Source organism: Pseudochromis fuscus (assembly GCA_900323345.1). Taxonomy (NCBI): domain Eukaryota; kingdom Metazoa; phylum Chordata; class Actinopteri; family Pseudochromidae; genus Pseudochromis; species Pseudochromis fuscus. The sequence goes on from OOFC01019445.1 coordinate 13,248, forward strand.
GCAAACATAAAACACAAACTAAAGCTTGGTGACTCTTAAGGAGTCAGAACATGTCACCTGTTGGTTTGTGGACTCATATTTTGAAGCCATGTTGGTTGTTTGTTGCCAGAAGTGACGATAATTAGATCTGAAGGGAGGAGTGAGGAGGCGGATCTGACCGTTGAACCCAAGGACACCGTCCAATGTGTATGAGACTGGAGTTCAGCATTGATCTCCTTGGAGACCAGACCTGTTAATCAAACTAACCACGCTCCTAACTCCTCCCCTTCTCTCAGTCTAATATCTCCTTAATGATGAATGATTTTGACATCAGACTGACTTGTGAAAAACATGTATTGACTGATTATTTCAGGATTTACATTTTTTGAACTGAAGTCAATTGGAGGTTTTTTGGCGTCAGCCTCTAGTGGCCATTGGGAGTATTGCCCTTTTTTGCCTCATTTTTGAGCCCCAGTTACTTTGTCTATGGTGACACCCAAGAAACAAGGACTCTGTCTAAAATAATCCCCAGTAATCCCAGAAAGATCTGTCTCTCTTATACTGAGCGAATGTTTTATAAACATTATCAGGTCTTTATGGGATTTGTTCAGGATGTACACACACATGTGCAAGACGATCTCTGTGACAGTTTGGTGGAGATCAGCAGATCAAAGACATGTACATGGATATGCCCAGATATTGTCTGAGTGTTTCCCAGTGTGTTCACACATTATTATTTTCCTTTTAATTTTCATATTTAGAATGATCAATGAGCCAATTAATGAGCCAATCAACAGAAATGAATGCTGCTCATCATAAATAATGTGAAAATAAAATGTGAGTATTAACCTTTGTTGACCCATCTGTACCTTTAAAAAGTCCTTTTTGTCTGAGCCTTTTAAAAAGCTCATGCTTGAAAATTGAAAGTGAAAGGTCAGAGAAGTCCATCAATACACTGTTGCACATCACAGCTGCTTTTGAAAATGTCTGCTGGGAAAGCAACATGTATAGTTAATAAACACACAATTTCACTTTGGGACTCCAATGCCTAAATTATTCATTCTGCTCAAAGTAGAATAAAAAAGTAAATACTAAAAATTCACATGACCACAAGCACTCCCTAAGCTTCAGGCTGTTAGGGTTTGACGACCTCAAAATGTTTTCTCAGGCTTGGCAGCAAAACGCCAATACCAGGCTTCAGCTCGTAGAAATTGTCAGCAAACGGCTTCAGCTAATTAATCAGAAATTAGTTATATTGTGTGATGTTAAACCCAGATACCCAGTCACAGCAATGGGCCGGTGTGGACGGTAATGTAGATGGAAAGGAGGAATCTGTGGAACAGATGGATGTGTACATGAACAGATGGGCTTGCTCTCCACCTCTGAGCATTCACGTGTCTTTTGGGGAGAAGCCTCTGACTTTGTACTGCCACGCTGTGGACTCAGCCATTGACTCAAGTTCAGTCATTTGGAGAAAAAAAAGAGCAGAATCGATACCTTAGTGTGTGGATGGGGAGGTAATCAGTGAAATTTCATTCAGATTCGGTGTTTGTCCTTCATTTAAAGGAGGTAATGTAGCGTGATGATGACTGCTTCATTTAGTGAAGGGGATGTACTGAAGGTGACACACTCTTTGGTGTTTTATCCCAGTGAATCTCTGCCTCCCTTTCTTCCTCCCCTGCTCGTCTTCATCGGGAGGTGAGCAGGTGCTGGTCGGGTTCGCTCAGTTTTAGACAGGCCAGCAGCTCACCACTGAAGGCCTGACATTTGTCGGTTTCCTCTGTGGTGAAGGTGGAAGCTCAGGGAGTACTTGCCCTGTCGCTGACATTCTCCGGGGCTGATGGACATTTTTTATTTTTTCATTAAACCAAGCAGCGCCTGTCCTTTTATGTCCAGCAGCTGATAATGTCATGGGAGCACCTTGGATATACGCTGATATATTCCTGATGTAACTACATGACACATCAGTGTGGGGCTGTGAAGTGTACAAAGACACAACCATAGTAATCTGTGCTGTTTTGACGGCTGTTGAACTTATTGTTGCAGCCGTTATTGTTGCGGCAGAGCCTAATAAATCACACTGAAGAGAACTGAAGCATTATTTTTCATACTGGCATGAACAGATTGGGCCAGATGTGGCTGCTTCAATTTGTTGTGGTTAATTATTTCTCTGGATATCTCCCTCAAAATTTGTTTTTTGTAGACGGGGTGGAGTGCAGCCTGGTTTGTCACCTTGAAATCACCAGCCAATAAATGCAGTACTTTAAAGTACATGATCCAAACACATATGAAGGAATCAGATTTGAGCACCATGGATTTACTCTTCAAAGTCAGATACAGTTTTTAATATTTCTTTTCATGTCTGTCTTTGAGAGAACAGAAGAAGAGAAAAAAACAACTTCCATAATGTATAAATCTGTCATGGTGGCTCTTTAATAATGCCTGGCGCTGTGGTCGATATGAACAAATCCCAGATACAGGCTGTGGAAAAGCAATGATGAATAAATGAAACATAGAAGGCCTTCAAATCTTTCACTATAAAAGCCAAGTTAAGAAATGGAGAGTTTCTGTCATAGACTGTCTACAGAAGTGGAGGAAGCAGCTGAGTTTCAAAAATGAGGCCAATGAGGAAGTGAAATAAATTCATATAGTTGTTTATTTTCATAGACTTTGTATAGAAATGGACAAAGCAAGTGGGGCTCAAAGTGCAAAGACACTCCCAATGGCCACTAGATGCTGGCTTCAAAAACTCCAGCTGACTTCAATTCAAATATTGTCATTTTCAATCCTGAAATATTTAGTCAAAACATTTTTTTCCACAAGTCATTCTGATGTTTTCAGCTGAAGTTAATTGTCATTAGTGATCTGGTGGTCCAAAAAACTTAGAAAAGAGGAATATTTCGGGGTGTGGTTGGTTTGATTGACAGGTCTGGTTTCCAGTAAAACCAGCACTAAAATGGTGTTTTACACATGTGTGACAGACCCACCTCTTCACTTCGCCCTTCATATCCATATATGGTCATTTCTGGCTCCAAACAACCAACATAGCCACGTTCAAATACCAAACTCCTGACTTTAAAACATAAGTACAACTGTTACCATTCTGTTTACGGTGTGGTTTCTGTCCACTTCAACACCAGTAGTGGGCTTTTATTTTGAAATGTATTATCTGTATCACTCCTGATCCTGTTGGAAACATCAAACATGTGACTAATTAAACTCCCCAAATAGAAGTGGGGAAACCCTCTGTAATTTAGATACATTTAAGATTTGTATAAGTGAAAGTAAATATGAAATACTTTCTCTTTTTTAACTCTGAATATTCTGTCCCTTCAGACCCTGAAAAAGTAACGGGTCATTAGATGTATCTGGAAGCATTTCATTGACACACAAGAGTTCCTGTACACAAATGCCCTTTTAACAATGCTGCACAAGATGACTGATAATCTATTGATTGGACTGGATCCTGTACATGAAACACACACACACACACACACACACTGCTTCATTACTGCTGGCAGTAATGTAATCTGATTTCACATCACTGTGTTTCCCCGCCCACTTCCTCTCCCTCTCTGTCCTTGTGTATGAGAATGACAAACTAAGAGGAAATAGCTTTTTATCTATTTGGCATATCTGTTCCCGGTGATTCCCAGCGTCACTGTTCATCTGTTTCCCATCACTTTATCCAATTTCATGCAGCAGAAAAAGACAATCCAGACGTCATCCCTTTTTGGTTTTACAGGGAGCCAAAGCTCCCACCGTGAGAACTCCCGTGTGATGGATCGTAATGGAGGGAGACATCGTACAGTTTCTGACATATTGGAAATGCAAGATCAGCTATATTCATTTCTGCAGATGGCTCCCCAATTACACCCTCGCTGTCCGTGTCACTTGTCATCTCGCTGCCTGTGTAATATTACCGGCGCAGCGGAGGGGGGACCCATCGCCGTATTGTTATTTCGTCTCCCTGCTATGCAAATCACCTGCCCCTCTCGCTCAGCCTAGACAGCAAGGGCTGGTCGAATCACCCGGCTATTATGAGTGCAGGGATTACTAAGAGCAGCAGCCTTTCAGACAGAAAACACAGCTTCTGAGTGTCTTTTGGCTTTGATCTTCAGTATGAATATCAAACAGCTCTCAGTGGCGGTGGAAGCAGGATAGGACTTATGAATACCCATCACCTACCCAACCAATCATGTCTTTTTAGGGTGAAGACTGAAAGTAAAGCTGGAAACATGCAGTCAACAAACATTTTATTGTTTGTTGACAGCTTCACCGAACTAAAAGTGAAGCTTTTGCTCTCAAAACGTACTCAGGTCTGTGAAGGTATTCCTTTGAGATCCTTTTTAATGTTGACAAAACTGTCACGTAACGTCTGCAGATTTGTACGTTTTGAATCTCGTCATCTATTTGATTCAGATCTGTTCAGGAGACGACTGTTTTATTGGACTTTGATTGATCTGTTTGGATTTGGACATTTAACACTGTCCAACAAGAACAGACTTGGTCTTGCCTGGTCCAAATGGTCATTAAGATTTCAGGGAAGAGTCAGGTCCAGCTTATAATAGGCTGGTCCTCAACAGAGCTAAGGCTTTATTGGACCCCCAGGACCATCCACTCCAGAGGCAGTGTAAGCTGTTGCCCTCAGGCAGTTGCTTCAGGACTCCATACCTCTTTAATCCACAATGCTCTTGATTTGCTCAATGGGATCCAGCACCTTCTGCTAGCTCTTTGCAGCTGAACCTCCATCCCTCTGTACATTTCTGTTGATGACATCAATGTTCTTTTTGTACTGTCAATGTCAACCCCTGCTGTTTAACTATAGCATTTCTCCTTCAATCCAAACCAGTTTTAGCTTGTCTTCAAGATGTCGTGCGTCATCATGCTTTAAGTGGCCATTACAAGACGAATAGAGGAACACACTCCCCACACCTTCACTACCCAGACTGGACTGTAGACACAGGGCATGCTGAGCTCATAAATTCACCCTCAACCCAACATGGCTTCCTGCTGTTGTAGCCCATTAATCTTCAGCATGTTTTCCACTGTTGTGAAGCGTGGCTGTATTCGTTCACCTTCAACCGGTGTGGTCATTCATCTTTAGCCTCTCGCACAGTGTTTCCACCCTCAGATCCGCTGGTTAGTAACAGTGGATTTTTTTTTTGCTTGTGAAAATCCCAGAAGAACAACCAGCCCCTCTCTGATGTCTGATCTGAAGCTCCTAATTCAGCAGGACCTCCCAACTCCCTGATTTAATGCTCATCAATTCTGCCACTTGATTGGCTCGTTGGATAATTGCCTGAACAAGCGGGCGCACAGGTGACAGTTTGTATCTTTGTACAAACAGAGGCTGTGGTCGGCTTTTAGTGGCTCTGTATCAGAAGTTTGTTACATGGTTTTTACGTCATCATTCAGTCTGCCGCTGTATTCATGACAGATATTTATACTTTTCATTAACGTTCAGCAGCAACCTGCGGATCCATCCTGCCGACACAATCTTTGATCGACATGCAACCTGCGGCCGCGCAAGTAATTTATTATTTATCATGCAAATCAAACACATTTTTCAAGGTGACATGGTCATTTTTGTGGCTCTGATGTCTCTCGACCTCTAATTGACTAGGTTTATTTCCAAACGGGGAAGAAGAGTCATCGCCAGACCTGAAAAAATTGTAACTAGAGTTGGTGATTCATGCTAGAAAAGTTGAACTGAAGTCTGTTTGGGGGTGTGAAAACTTCTCAAAGCTGTCCTGCATAATAATCAACCTGTTTACTCTGCAGTGAACTGGTCAAACTGATCAGTCACTGGCTTTAAAACATGTTAAAATAGTCGTTTGCAACTAGTGGTGGGTTCTTTAAAGAAATAATGAACCTACATATGAGGTACCTGTTATGCTGAGAACAAATAAGGACTGCCATGATGTAGTCTAACTCACATTACCCCTTTCCCACCAAACAAGAACGGGTGCTAGGTCTGTGCTGGTGCTAGTCCTGGTGGTTAGTTGGTTCAGATCCTGTTTCTCCTATGAACTGGTTTGCTTTTCCACTGGCAAGGAGCCAATGCGTCACCGTAAAACATCAGTACGTCACTGCATAGGTAGCCCAACAACGGGCCGCTAGCAAGCTAGCAGCTGTTAACAAACTACTGTTATCCTGTTACTATCAGTCCATGAAAAAAATATTTTTTTCAGGGGATATTCTAGTTACAACATGATTGAGTTAACAAAGCAGTGTTGCATCGCTACGTGCGGTATTTAGTCAGTTTTGGGAAATCACAATGTCCTCCTGGTCGCATATGAAGGCGAAGCGCACCCTCACTGTAATAATGTTTAAATGGAGGAGTTATCGTGTGCATACAAGTGCTGTTCCTGGTTTTACAGTCTACACTGAGATCCAGAACCAAAACATCCAACTGTTAGTGGCTACCGTGTTTTCACTGCTCCACTTTTCTACTATCATTAGCTGTTTTTCCACCGTCGCTCCTCCAGCTCCTCACGTAGTCGCTGCTTAATCAGTGCTGAGCTCTGGTCCAGCAAGGAAGTGGGGCCAGACTTAGCCTCAGTTTTAGCGGCTGGGGCCGGTTCTCACGGTGGTGGAAACACAACAAACTGGAGCTAAGTCAGGAACTGGCCCCGAACTAGCACTGGAACCAACTTGGTGGAAAGGGGGTATATGTGTAGCTTCCACATGCTGAGCCCATATGATGTCACAGCTTTTCAACCAATCAGAAAAATCATGTGAGTTGAGGAATAAGAACCAAAGGCAAGAAATCACACAAAAAAAGGTTAAACCAAAGGATTTAATGAAACAGAAAATGCTGGACACCAGTTGCAGGTTTCGTATGTAAGTCCAATAATCCAACCTCAAAAAACCCAAACGTAAGAACCAAACTGAAAATTTCAACACATACAAAACAAGGCAACCACAGGACAAAGCACACAGCAGGACTAGCATGATGAAACTGGCAAAGACAAGACACACTGATTAAATACAAAGGGGAGTAATCAGGGCGGGGCTGCTAATCAGAAAGAGAGGAGGAAAAAACAAAGACAGGAAATAAAACTAAAGGAGACACGAGTAAACTTACAAAACAAAACAAGAACTAACAACACACACATACACACGAGGAGAGACACACAACAAAACACAGAGAAACAAGAAGGGACAGCTATAATCCTGACATCATAGGGTCTCATTAAAAATGGCCGCCACCATGAAATCATCCATGATGGGGGACTTTCAAAGACATCTTAATTGTATGCGTTGTTTATTTTCAAACATGATTCATTCATGTCATTATCTATCTTCCTAACTTTTTTACCATGGTTTTTTTTTCTGAATCCACGGCGAGCTGGACCCAACCCCGGCTCTGATCAGGGTCACCTTAAAGGTTCAGGAGGAGCGATGAGACAAAGTTTTTCTTGGTAACAATGTGTCCTGCTTTTTCAGTGCGCTGTTTTCAATGGATTGAAGTACAGCGCAAGTTGTGTGAACTGAGTCGTTTATCCCGAGGGCAGAGAGAGATTCAGAGAGAGATTCACAGTCAGGTCGTGTGCATTTGAAGCAGGTATGGACTCACTGTTCCCATGGAGTTGAAATGTGTGGGTCTGCTGTATATTTGATGAGCTCGTTTCCAAGAGCGTGTAGTTAGAGCTCAGGCTGTGCTGCTGGTGGCAGAAATCTGCATGTATCATAAAGTACTCTATGGATGAATGTAAGGTGAAGTTTATTCAATATTTTATTTTGAACCACATTACTTTCTCTCAAGAGGGACTGGTACCTTGTTGCTTTTACACCGTAGTTCTTGAATCAGAAGATATACTGTACTGTAATTATTAATAAAATCAATGTATTCTAATCATGTCACAAGTGTAACACCATTGTGAGCATCCCTCTGGGCTCTATATTTATGTTAATTCTCATGCCAATTAAGCAGCTCTGGGGAAACGCCCAGTTGCTCAGTTACTAACTTGCAAATAGCTGGGTTTGGCATGCCGCTGATTATTATTTTTTCTAACGTTGTGGTAATTATAGTTTCACACAATAGCAGGCGCTAAACATAATCTTGTGTGCCTCAGGGAATCCTCCTGCTCCTGGCGCTCTGTTTATTTAATATGGCTGAAACAATAAGGCAAAAATCACCAGAGAAGTGTTGATTTCATGTTCCTCTTTCCAGCTTCACTTGCATCCTTCCCCCGACTGGCAGCAAACAGCAGACTCGTGGCGTTATGCGCACCTTCCCTCCTGATTACTGCCATATGCACACATAATCTTTTAAATTGTAGCTCCAAAATCATTAGCAATCTCTGTGATCAGTGGTTATTTCATTTCTGTCTGTGTTATTTCATGGACCAGTGGCTCTGCTGCACAGCAGATATGAAATGCTGCCCCAGCACGGCCGCGAGCTGCTGTCAGGTCAGTATATTACATTGTGTTATTATCCCAGGGTCATTCCTCCTCATTTTCAGGGAAACTAAGCCAAAATCACTAATTCATGTGGAGTTGTCACTTATATAAGAAGGAAACTAACAGATAGTGAAAGAGTTGCTTCCTCACTAAAGACCTTTCTCTTTTGGCCTGCTGTTTTTTTTAACTTTTCAATAAAACAAAATACAAAAAAAAAAGTCCTTTGTCATAATGTCAAGATATTTTATTCATAGAGAGGCTCCTAATAGAAAAGCTTGACTCTCTTTCACACTTTCATAAAATTGTACGTGCGTGTGAATGCATTTGCTGTATCTCTGCTCCAGCATGAAAAGATCAAATAGGAGGAAGAGAACTTTTTTTTTTTTTTTTTAAGGGAATTTCACAAGAAATGCAATAAGTGAATAAATCAGTGGTTGAAACTTTGGCGCTGCTACCCTCCACTCTGCCAGGGTTATCTCAGGCAACACTACCCAGCCGTGCATGTGCAGCAGTCATTGCATCTTTGACAGTTTCAGGATTTGGAAATTTGTTGGAAGACAGTCATTTTAACCCTTAAATGGTTTTTGTATCTGAGGTGAGGAGGAAACATCATGCATTTTAAGTCACAATCAAGTGCTGAGGTCATGTGACTTCATGCAAACATTCAAAAATATTCTCATAATTTGTATTAAAATCCAAAACGGCGGCCATGTTGTAAGTGTTTTTATTTATTCACATTTATTATAATTTGAGATAAGACTTTTATTTTGGAAATAAGCATGATTTTGGACTTTCTTCTTTAAAAATGATGAGTTGCACTTAAGTTTGTTTTCAAATTTGGTGAATGAACTTTAAAGAAGGAAATGAGAGTTATAGTTTGACAAGAGTCATTTCACTTTGCATATATTTGAAAATAACTACTAACTACCGTATTTTCCGGACTATAAGTCGCTACTTTTTTCCGAAGCTCGTTAGCTTTTTACAACCTAGCAAACTCCGCGCTGCCGATACATTTAGCCTCATCACATCAGACCCGGTCAGAGTGGACCACATGAAACTGTTTGAATAAAGTCAATATATAGACAGGTGTGCTCAATAGTCCGGAAAATACGGTAATTTTAGTTTGTGTGTCTGTCCCTTTAAATTGATGGTTTGAGGTGTTGTCCTGTGGAATCTGCTTGTAGGTTTCAATCAGGAAACCACTTCCTCATTTCTGCTTCCCTGGTCCGAGTGTTGACCACTTCTGCGTCTGCTACAGTTTTACTGCTTTACCAAAAAAGATCAGCGAGACACGTTTCCTGCTGTGTTGTTTCACTCGGCTCCCTCCGCTTGTCAAGTGCAGGCTCGCTGGATTTATGAACGTGTTTAGCTTCCTCCCTGCAAGGCATCTTACGCACTGCTGCCTCTGTGTATAAAGAACCGCGGGGTCCTGCTTCCAAACATAGATGTGGATTTATAAAAGGATCATTTGATGCAGCAAACCTTCAAAATCAAACTCAGCGGGGATGGACCTATCTGACCGGTTGTTTGGATATTTGGTCAGTGCAGCCTTGTGAGTGAAAGCTTTTCATTCTGAGCAGAGCCAAGAACGCCCTTCAGCATCCACCTGGGACCAAGCGCGTTTTCAACAAGCACATCACCTGACAGAAATATTGATATCGGACAGGATTTGTTTCCATCACTTTTTGGGTTTTTTTTCCCTTCTGAAAATTTGTGCACATTATGGTGAAAGAGGAAACTACTTCATCCTGGTTCAAGACTGTTAAAATAAGAGTCTGCAGTAACTTCCCACAATTAAAATACAGCTTAAATTTTATATGCAATCTTGTTTAATGAAGAATATTTACACAGTAATTAAAAAAAAATAGCCAAACAAATCTGTCAAATTAGAGAACTAATGCTTCATTATTTGTCACAAATTGTGTCAAATAAGAACCTCGATATATCAAACTCAAAGTGTTTCATTTATTAAATAAAGATATATTTTAAAAATCTTACATTTTCAGAACCTCACAACCCAATTAGTTTAGTGGGTATGGATTATGAGTTAATGAATGAATGTTAAATTTGTAACTTTACCCTTTTATGTGTAATAAATTCAAATTTCCTTGTTCTTTTTTAAAGTAATTTTATTGATATTTACAGGTTTTTCCATCGTATTTTACCTGTAAAATTTCAGTCAGTTGTTGTAAATTAGTAATTTTATGTATTTTTTTCAAAAAACAAGAAATCTCTATGATAAATGGGGAAATCAATAAAGTTACAAATTGATTTAAAATGTAGATCTTTTCAGAAAAGTGACTCTGAGAGGTTGTTGTCATATAATACTAATATTTGCTAATGAAGAATAAACTGAGTTGAGTGTCAGTCATTTAGCTGTCAAATCATATATTATCTTATAAAGCAAATTTTAAATCTGAACCAAACAGAGGTTTCACATTTTTATCCTGAGGCAGACATGAGAGTCTGTATCAAATGCCATGGCAATTCTCTTAATTACAGTTCAGATATTTTATTCCAAATTACAAATGCCAACCGGGCAGGTGATGCTACAGGCAAAGTCGAACCCTTGGTGACTCTGATTGTCTTTTATTTTGTGGCAATCCATCAGGCGCTTTTGAAAATGTTTCAGTTTGGCCCGAAGTGCTGGGCTGACAGACCGACAGTGACAGACACGGAGCCAGATCACCACGATAAAAACCTGTTAACTGCAGACCTGTGGCTCGCACACACTCAGTCTCCCATGTGAAAGTCGGCGTTGCTGCATCGTCCCTGCACTGCTGATGAGTGCTGGCACTGCTGCACTGTACACCGTGTGTTTCAGATCCCTCCAATGTGAACACAACAAAACAAAATGAGTCTGTGTTTAGAGCAGGTGTGACTGGAGCTGCTGCTGTTCCCACATTGAACGAGCTAATGGGCATTTTGTTTTGAAGCTTTTAGTTTCCATTTGGGAACTCAACTGCAAGCCTCATTGGATATTAAGGGGATAATGAAGCTTTGCTGCTGGTATTGATCACATCAAGGTTTGAGGAAGCTGCCAGCTCTTATATATCAATAGTGTTTGCCTGAGGATAGAGCTGATGTGAAGAAAAATCTCCCAGACCAGGAGTGGTCTTTAACTCTGAGCAACAAATTCCTTTTAAAGTAGCATTTGCAGAGCAGCTAATGTGCGTATCATTGTTTCTAATTGAACCATTAGTAACTCATCTAACATCAGAGTCCAAACCATCACTGTACACTTGGTTACAGACTTAACTGTAATAAATTAAACATAGAGTACCTACAAATATTTCACAATAAAAGTCTGGTTAAGAATTGAATGCTTTCTGTCCACATGAAACACTATTTTGAGAGGGTCTAAATGTTTTATCGTAAATTATTTCTGGCAGAAACATATGTAGGTGGAAGAAAACATTTGGAGCAATTTGATTGGACCATTGACACATAACAAAACACCATAGCTAGCTAGCTAGCTAAAGCAACTGGTGCTCAGAAATGAGGCCAACATAGAAGTGCAAAAAAGTGCAGTACACCTGATGGCCACTGGGTCTAAAAAACACTGACTCCAATTGACTTCAATTCAAAAAAAGTCATTTTCCGTCATGAAATACTCAGTTAATATTTTTTTTTCACGTCATTCTGATGTCATTAGCTGATGTTAATCCTTCTCAGAGATCTGGTCCATCTGAAAATCATTTCATCATGAAGGAGATATTCTGGTGTTGTATCAGTGCAGTCCATTTATGTGATTTGAAGGAATTGAATGTGAACAAACTTTATGTAAAAATCAAAACAAAGGCAATTGTTTTTGGGGTTTGTTTGGTAAATATTGTTGTGTAAGTGAAGAACACGACCAGAGACATGATCTGAAAGGATTATAAAGATATTTTTCGTTTGAGGTCGTCTTTCACTCCCATCACAAAACTCTTCTCAGAAGGTTTCTCTTGAAAAACCTTCACTTTCCTGAAGGTCTGTCTTATTTTCACCACGGCCTTTCAGTGCCAACAGTGACAGTGATTTTTATTTTAACAATACATCAGCTACATCTTAGCAGCAGCCACACAGAGCTGGTATCCTCTCCACATGGCATAGTGAGGAAGACGAGACGTGTCATGCAGTCAGATGAGGTGGTTTCCTGACGGTGATTAGGGGGCTGCCACAGGTCCTTCACCCCTGGCCCATTACTCAGCCTTGCATCAGCCCCTGCAGAGACAGCCGGACTGTGACAGGTGAGATAATGCCCCACGGGCCGTCAGTGAGAGGTGACTTATTAAAAATAATGACTGGCTGTGTGTGATGTGATTGATGAGAGTGGGGTGACAGCCAGTGGTCCACGGCTATATCTGGACGCCCCCTGCACACCGACATGACTGACGTGTCGGGGGAGATGGAGAGCAACGGGAAACATGTCATTTTAATATTTAAATGTTCTGCCCCTGCGAGGAGAGAGTGGTTGAACAGAGGCAGAGTGATACAGTTATTACTCAGGGAGTACATCATGTTTGACCCAAAGTAGCTTTGCTTTCATTTGATGTCTTTCTGAGCCACAATGTGAACTTGGAGACCTTGAGGAGCAGAGCACAGGGCTCTTAGATAAATACATTGGAGCTTACCTTTTCTCTTTTCAATAAAGACACAGCCTTGAAAGCTCCACTGCTTACCGAGAGGACATTTCTTTCTAAACCAAAGAGGAGATTGTCAATGTCAAGGTGACTTTTGGTATTTTAAGAAATATCCCTTTTGGAGTTTTTACCCAGAACGAGGAGATTGATTTCAGAGTGAAATAAATCCAGTTGACTAGTTACCACGTTTGCCATGACTTGTTTGATCCCAGCATTAACAGACCGAACCCAGATGTTCAGTTGTCACCCAGTGTTTCACTTGGAGATGCTGAACATGAAGTTCTGGGTTATTCAGATTGGTTTGTGGAGAACTCCAGGTTCCTCGCCCCAGCTCAGGTTTTAGTTTCTGTATTAATGCAAAAAAATGAATGTAATCATCCAGTGTTACGGGTATTCCTCAATTAACTTCCTTTATTTCTGTACCACAACCCTCCTACTGCCCATCTTATTATACATGAAAGATCACCTGTAGTCATTCCTGATGAGTTTTTTTCATACATGGCTCAGTATTTCTTTGCTACATCTTTAAAATAAATAAATTTCATCATTTATTCTATTAAATATCTCACTTTTAATTTCTGTAAATAACTATATATATTTCCCTCTTCGTACTTCATGTGCAAATGTTTGTTGTTTTGTATTTCTACATGAATTTTATTGATATATTTTCTTGAATGTTTTGTTGTTTTGGTCCAAATCACTGCTAAATTAATTCTTATTATTTAACAAAGTCTAATTATATACGTCTCTTTATATTTATTTGTTTGAAATCACACTTGCACACAGGGATCATCTTGTGTGTAAACGTGGTTTATTAAACAAAATACAAATAATCCTTTGTGTTAAAAGATATTTGAGCAAAGAATAAACACAGGAGATGGATCCAGGTCATTTCCAACACATGCTGTGTATTAGAAGGAGTTTGCTTTTTGTCCGTTTGGTGAAATCCTGCTGTGAGAATAATGAGACATGTCTGACTGACCGTCCATGTGAGGAGCCTGCAACCTGTCTGATGATCCTGCTGCAGGATTTACTCTGACTTGGTGGGAAAGTTTGGACTCTCTGTCAGCTGGGTAGGGTCGCACAGGGGCAGAAAAGTTCCAGTAAATGTATGGAAACTTTCCATGTTAAGTTAAGCTGCGGAATTTCGGAAATATTCCAAATTGGAAACTTTCTATGGGAATTATGGGAATTTATGGGAATTAATTGAAATTATTGGGAATTAACTGGAAATTGGGGGTAATTTAACCAAACTATATCATGTACAAATAACAAAAAAGCTTGTAAAATCACTCAACTGGGATTGTCTGCAAAATATTTTACAATTGATGTATAAATTCTTGTACGGTTACAGAAAACCATCTTACAGGAGTCAGAAGACACAGCATCACATCTGAGGGAGCTATAATAAGCTAGCCTCTTAAGTGAAATGAAAACTAGCTTACTGTACATTTAGCACCTAGCTTACCAGCTAGCTAGCTACTGTATGAATACGTTTTTATTTAATTTTTGCAAGTTAAACAGTAATACCATTATAGATCCAATATATTTACTCCACAATATTATTTTAAAAAAAGAACTTCCTTGACTTTATATAATCCACAGGCTCAACTATGTGGCTTCAGTAGTCTTGTGTTTTGGGCTCTAAAGTGTGGCCTCCAGGGTTTAAGCAGCATCTGTGCATGTGATGGAGGAGTGCACAGTGCATGCAGGGGGCGTGGCCTCAAATGGTGGAGGAGTGTACTGGCATTAAATCTGGTTGTTTTAGCCAAGATCATGCTACAATATATTTTCCAACTATATTTAAGTTCCCTGTTGAGGGCCAACCTTTGATTTTATAAATTTCTGTTTTATTCCCATAAATTCCTGTTAATTCCCATGTAAAGTTTCCAACTTTGAAAACTTTCCAACTTTCTGTCCCGACGTCTCCTCTCTGTGTTTTATCTCCAGCTGGAGGATGAACAGATCCATTGTGCCACGTCAGTGTTGGCACCAATACAGCATGTTGTTATTAGGTACCATTATGTGGCTGCTTCTTTGATTTCGGTCTTTCCATTACAGTGACATTCATTAAGTCACCCACAACTATTCACATTGTAGCAAAGAAGCATCTATAGTAACAAAGGAGCTTGTTGTGGTCAGCATCATGCAGGACACTACAGCAATTTATACAACATCAGTATAATAAATATGTTTTCCTTTTGTTGAGGAGAGCAGGCCTTATTTTCCAAGGCCGTAGCAGAAAGACAATAGAAACCAAGCAAGCGCCTACAGACAAGAGATCTATTCATTTGTCAACTACCACATAGGAAACCGAGGCGCTGTCCACACGGAGACGGGTTTCAGTGTTAACAGCAAAGGTTTTTATTGTTTACGCCTTGCGTCCACACGGAGACGGAGGTTTGGCAGCTGAAACCGGGTCCCAGAGTGGGAAAGTCTGAAGACGCCACCCGCTGCGTCTCCGTGTGGACGGCGAACACGCATTCTCCTGAAACGCTGCCGCTGTAGCCCCGCCTCTGACCCTTAACTCGTCTGCGCAACCCCGACAACAACAGTAAAAATGGCGGAACACAGCGTCGTGTTAGTGCTGCAGCAGCTACTGGGCTTGTTTGGACTTTTACAGCAAAACTTCTGAAACTACACAACTACCATGAGCAACAAGTGTGTGTTGTTGTGGGTGTTGGTTTTACCTCGTATGACTTTAATGCACATGCTCCATGTGTTCTTCCTTGTTTTGGTGTGTTTCTGTGGCAGCGTTACAGCGCCACACACAGGCCTGGCATATTGACTACAGCGTTTTCGTGTGGACACCGATATAAATCTCTGTTTTCGGAGGAGACGTATTCGTTTCGTCTCCATGTGGACGGGGCCCTAGTTTAACCAGAACTTTACAAATATTTGAATAACTGTGTCTGGTAGCTTGACAGAAATCTGATCCCAGTGAGCTTTGTACTGTGACTCCCACAGATTTGAACTTTAATAAAAAGGTGTGCTCTGCTCAGATTGGTGAGTCTGACCTGACCCTCTGCTTATTTCCTCCTGAGCTGAAAGACAGATCCTCACAGTAACACCATTGTGGGCAGAGCAGCTGTTCTCTTCCAGCCTCCAGTCCTTAACACACAGCCACTCTACCCACACACTGTCTCCACATCCACTCACACATTAGATTCATATCAATCACCTCCTGTCACTTTTTGGAGGAAAAAGCAAATGACTACATGTCCTTAATAAATATTGAACTCTTCCTTTAAGGCACCAATGGAGCTGATAGGATGGCCTTTTCTGCATATTGGCGAGCCACGAGGCTCCGAGTATGATGATGGATTACACTGCAACACTCCTGTCAGATCCTGTCTGTCCTGATGATGCTGCTCCTGCATTTACTTGCGAACAGTATCCTCTGCCTGTGAGTCCATGATGAGTTTGACATGAAGCAGCTGAGGCTTGAAAGCTGTCGAACTCAGAGGGATTTCAGCTCAGGTTAGTCCTGATGCTGAATATTTAAAAAGCAGAAGATGAAAGGGGTTGATGTGATGTAAGAAAACAACTGTCCATACAAATGCAGCGTTGTGTTTGACCCCCTCACCTCCCGAACAATACCTCCACACACACTGAAGACAATAAGAGTTCAGCCGCGGGGATTTAATTCACTCTTTTTCCACTCAGCAGGGCTGTTTGTCTTTTGATTCCCGATTACTTTCTCCAGTCCCCTCCTTTCATTTTTATCTCGCTTGCTCTCTTTGTAGTTTTTATCCTCATCATTCACCTTCCCCCAACACCATGTCTCCACAAGCATAAATATCTTGGTGGCAGCAGCGACTGCAATCCTTTGTGTCCTGTTGCGGCCCTGCCTCACTTGTGCGCTTGTCTTGTAAAATAAAACATTATAGACTGGCATGGTAAAATTACATTAGGGTGCAATGATAAATCTGTTCCATAAAACTCCCAACATGCCACGTAAATGACAGGATTTGTTTAATGTGACATGAAATACACAGGGAGGGGGAGGGGGTGTTTAAGTTGCATGCAGAAGCTAGCTTGGCGTGCAGGTAGGAGAGTGGCATGCATAACGCTATAATGATGAGCGAGGCAACTGTCTGTGTGTGTCTGTGTGTGTGTGTGTGTTTAAACCCCTCCTTTCTCAGCCTCGCTGCCAACCCTGTCGCTAACGCAGCAGCCCTCTGCATTATTTATCCCCACAGCAGTACAACCACTTTTACTGCTGCCACACAGTGGAGAAAGTGCACACCTTGCAACTCAAAGACCTTTTTCACAAACTCCAAGCTTTTTGGGATGAAGGACCCCTCTCCTCCCCCAACCCCCGGCTCCACTTCTGCTTGGTTTTTTATCATAAAACGCCTGCTAAATTCTGCCATAATGGATATTGATTTGTCAAACAATAACACCAGATCACAGCAGACAGCTCGTGCAGAAAGCGCCGTAACCTTGAAAGTTGGAGGCGCTTCACGAGGACTGATAAAACCGGTTGGCTGACTGCTATGCTTAACATTTCAATTTACTCTTCACTGCTTTATATCCCGCCTGCCAGCAAAGCAAATGGGATGAGCAGGAGAAGTGTCTTATTACCTGCTTATTCTGTAATGGAAAAATACCAGAGGCTTGACAGAGGAATGTCATCCAGACCAAAGGGAAAATATAAAGAATACGGCTCGCCTCATTTTTTAGTTGGAGAGGAGTGTCACTATTTCATTAACACCGCAAGTGACAGAAAGTAATAGCAAAGTCAGCATGCAGTACCTGATGAACAAGCTCTTCAGAAAGTCCAATATGAAACAGACCGTAATATTAGAAATGCAAAGTATTCATCATCTGGTCTTTCTGGTTATCGATTTCCAGCTGAAATCGGCCTGCCTGCCTGCATCGCTGCATCAACTCAACTAATGAAAAAGATGTTTGAACAGGGGCCAATGTGGCAGATATGGTAAAAAAAAAAAACAGAGGAGCTCTTCCTTGTGTGGATGCTGCTTCGCTGTGTCAGTAACATTGAATGTGGGATTTAAAATATGGTGGCGCACTTGAGGGTATTTTGATGGCTTTGACGCCACATGGACAGAAGGAGATAAATAAGGGGCCGGTGGGAATGGAAAGGGAAAAAAAATAAGAAAAGATAGGATCCCCTTAGCAGAGCCATAATCTGCCATTTTTTTTTCTTTCTTTCACTTGGCATCATGACAGCGAGTCATTTGCAAAGCAGTGATAACAAAATAGGATTGTATGGAAGAAGGCCGGGTGAATTCAGAACGGTCAGGGTCTGTGAGGATGTAAGAGGTTTAAGGGATATTTTAGAAAAATTAAAGATGCAGAGATTAAAGCTAGTGCATTGAACTAATATAGATTTCTGCTGTCAATCCACACATATGCATCAAATTCTTTGCATTGCCCCAGAGAAAGTGTAAGGGTCTAATTTGTGGGCGGCCGGTGTTAACAACTGACCTTTCATCATGACAGGAATACACGCTAATGGCCGTGTCATCTTTGACTTCCAGTCTGTGGGAGGCAGTACTCAGCAAACAGCCGAGGTCATGGCATGTTCGCAGCTCTGCTCTTCCAGACACTCACACCCGCAGCCGTGAATACTAACGAGTCGTGTTTTGTTGGTCAAAAGGCGTTTTAATTGGCAGCCAAGATGCGCGTGCTCTCGCTCGCAGGTTGGCTCTCAGACCTCTGGCTTGAATCGGGGTGGAAACTAATGTGATATTGGCAGCAACCGAGTTTGACTCCTCTGACATTTTCATGCAGTTTCTCCTGACTCAATTAAAAATGTTCGAAAACAAGAAGGAGCAGACAGAAGCGGCACAAAGTCGAAGGATGGACTCAAACTTTGGTATTTATTTTGTAACAAGGCGTGAAGCTGAAGCAGCATTAATTATTTTGAATTTCATTCCAGTTAATATCACGCTGACCTTACAAATGGATGCAAATTTAATGGCATGCGCAAACAAAAAGTTGGCTGTTTACAGAGCTAAATAATCTTCACCATGATATGCAGTCGTTTGAGCAGTTGTTTACATGAAACATTGATTAGTACAGCTACAACAAAACAGGAGAGTCACCCTATACTTGTTTACTGTGAGAATTCCTCTATGTATTTATGCTATCCATGTTTTTGTACTGATAGTTTTGTAATTGAAGTATTTTTCTCATGTGTCTCATGTTATATGTGATGCCATGTGTCTTCTGTTATATTGATGAAGCACAGCACAGGACAGGAAGGAGTCTAAACACAGGAAATGCAGCAGCTTTCAGTCCTGCATTGATGACATATTTATTAGTATTTGATGTAACCATAGACTGTACTTAGAAATGGATGAAGCAAACACTTCCCACTGGCTTGTGGACTCATTTCATATATACAAATCTTAAAAGTATCTTAACTGTAGAGGGTTTCCCACTTCTATTTGAGGAGTTTAATTACCGTATTTTCCAGACTATTGAGCGCACCTGTCTATAAGCCACTATTGAATTTATTCCAACAGTTTCATGTCGTCCACTCTGACCAGGTCTGATGTGACGAGGCTAAATGTATCGACACGGAGCTTGCTAGCTTGTAAAAAGCTAACGAGCTTCGTGCCGCCGATACATGAGCCACACCGGTGTTTAAGTTCAAAGCGTCGGAAAAAAGTAGCGGCTTATAGTCCGGAAAATACGGTAGTCACATGTCAGTACCAATCCTTGTTTTGTTGATGTTTCAAACAGGATCAGGACTGATACAGATAATACATTTCAAAATAAAAGCCCATTACAAGTGTTGAAGTGGAGAAACTGGTAACAGGTGCCATTGTACTCGTGTTTTGAAGCCAGGAGTTTGGTATTTGAACGTCGCCATGTTGGTTATTTGAAGCTAAAAGTGACCATATTTGGTAATGAGAGGGGAGTGAGGAGGTGGGTCTAAGAATGTGAATGTGAATAAGACTTGAGTTCAGCGCTGCTCTCATTGGATACCAGGCCTGTTGATCCAGCTCACCACACCCCTAACTCCTCCCCTAGTGTCTCCTTAATGATGAATGATTTTTAGATGTTAACCACCAGGTCTCTGAGTGGAAGAGTTGACTTTATCTAATGACATCAGAATGACCTGTGGACAAAATGGATTGACTGAGATTTTCAGGATTGACCATTTTTGAATTGAAATCAAGTGGATCAGGATCTAGTGGTGTGATCTGATCATCTTAAAACCAGGTGCAAACAGCCTCGTCGTCTTGTTTATTATAGTCAACTTCCTCTCGTGATAAAATTCCTCAGGCAGACAGTGATAGTCGATATTAAGTATCTGTCTTTTCACTGATGCAGTTTACTTGTAAATGAGAACTGAGAAGCCTTCTTAACCATAACACATTTCTTCAGGCAGTGCAGGGCCCCCTGTGCTGCTTTACATTTCTGGACAGGCTTGAGGACTCATTACCTTCCCCCCATCTGACAGCTCTACCTGAGGTGGCAGCTCAGCAGGGGAAGTGAGAAAGACAGAAAGAAAGGTGGGTGGTGGGGGGGAGAGGAGACAAAGACAGGGTCAGCAGCGGGGATTTGCAAAGTAACAGCACCCTGCTGTCAAGGTTTTGTTAGTCTTTGTCATCCAGTGGCTGAAAAGGTGCCTTTCTGCCTGCTGGAGGTCTAATGGGATGTTGACCCGACCTCGGTCCTGTCTGTCAAACATCATCAGTGCTGACAGAGGAAGTGGAAGAGGGGGCTCTGAAAGCACTTCTCCCCTGTACATATATGTGGAGTAACAGTGGGGGAGAGACACTGCAGGTCCAGTTGCTCCCAGAGAAAATATTCAATCTGTACTTCATGAACAAATAGAACAATGGGAGCACAAATGGCTGCTGGGTAATTACATCTAATGGTACAGGCTGGCCAATTAGCAAGCGGGGGTTAAATACAACACTTCACTCTCTGGAGGGTTT
The DNA here is from genome assembly GCA_900323345.1 of Pseudochromis fuscus. Taxonomy (NCBI): domain Eukaryota; kingdom Metazoa; phylum Chordata; class Actinopteri; family Pseudochromidae; genus Pseudochromis; species Pseudochromis fuscus. The sequence continues at coordinate 34,183 of OOFC01019445.1, forward strand.
GGACATCTGCGTGAATCAAGAGGAGTCATTAGAAAATACTTTCATTCAGGAGACGTCGAGGTGACGTGGTGCATGTCAACACCCAGTTTATACTAATGAAACTGTGCAGGAGCGTCGAGTCTCGGCACAAGAACTGAGTGTTGGACTAGTACAGTGTTCCTCCTCTCTGCTAAGATACAGAATAATCCACACACACAAAAAAACAAACTGCCACATCCGGTAGCTGCAAATAAGGAGTGATTGGTACCATGAATATTTATCCGCTGTCCTCCTCACTATGCTCCAGCAACTTGTAGTGTGTCATTTATTTTGTGCAGGTACATATCTGTCGGCAGCACCTCTGTTTTGCAGAGGTGAATGAACCTCTAATGTGGTACTTCATATTCTTCCGATCCGCACCACCTCTGTGCCAGTATCGCATTAGCCAGTCGATCAATCATGTCTGTAAACCATCCATGAGAGGGTCGGTGTCAATAAAGGAGGAGGAGCATGAAATGAAAAATCCATCTTAAAAACACTGCAGCGGTGGAAAAAAAAAAACAGTTATTGGTCTTTTTCAGGATGTCTGGTTTCATCCCCAGGAACCTGAAGTGTTTCTTTCTCGACTCTGAATTTTTTATCATTCCTGAAGTGAAAATACTTTTGCGCAGAAGCTAGCTAGTCAACAAAATAAGACATTAGCAAGAGGCATAAAATTGCCCTTCGAGTGCCTGGAGTGCCTCTTGGATGTGAGTACACATCCAACACACTGTGTTTATAATTATCACAATCAAGATTTTCTTCTCTACATAAAGAACAAACAGCTGGATTCAATGAACCCACTGCTGTGTTAAAATTACGTGGGATAAGAGGCGGAGATGGAAAATTTCCCAATTTTTTACGCGTCATTGGTCAATTTAGAACGACTGCATAATTGCAGAGCTAGCTATATGAGGGTATAGCTTGTTATATCCATTAAATCTGTGTTTAATTATCCCCGGTAACAGACCTTGGCTCAAATTAAGCTAGCGCTAAGCTAATTTATGTGCTGCTGTGTGGGTTAGTTGGACATCAACGCTCTCAGGAAATGAAAAAAGTTTTCAGATAGAGGTCAGAAAGTGGTGAATACATGATTTCTCACATGACAGTAATTATTTCAAGATTGTTAAAGGTCATTTATGGGCGTGTGAGGGTCACCTGGCACATAATCATGCGTCTTTGCATTGCAACCGATGTTTTAAAAAAAGCATTCCTACATCTGGATTCTGCCCACGTTGTGAGGAGATCTCCACGTGCTGGTCGGTTAAGTGGGTCTGACAGCTAACAAACACCAAAGCAGTGTGAGATGGTCTTGAGGGGGTGCTGCGATGTGCGAGTCAAGGAGCACGTAATGCATGGAGGCGGCTGCTGACGTGGTTTCCTAACACTGTAACGAGTTTGGAGGAGCTCGTTAGCACTAGTCCTGGCTCGGCTCGGAGTGATCCCTCAAGACTCTTCAGAAGTAGCGCTGCCATGGATCAGTTTTCCTTTGTAGAGGCGTGGACGCTCATCTGCTGCTTCTTCCAGGGCAGCTTGAGACAACAAGAGGAGGCAGATTAAGAGGACATTACAACAAACACACACATGCACTCCGGTGTCAGTTTATTAGGCACACTTAGCTAAAACTGATACGATCTAATAAAACAGCCCTAAAATAAATGTGTGGCTGTTGATTATTTAAGACTTTATAATCGCTCTGGAGGTCGGTGCAGTTGAATAGCATCAGATTCTTGAAGAGGTGTTTGTAATATTTAATTTACTATCCCTCACATAAACACGACGGATGAAATATATGAGGAATACATAAAAAAACAAACACCTCGTGAACATTTTCAGCTTGACATTTACTGGAGGACTGCTGCACTGGTTTGATGTATTTGCTTGTTAACAGCAGGTATAACTAATTATTGGATGTTACTGCTTCACATCTACAGTCAACACACTGGCACACGGGTGATCATATGTCGAGGACATCTGTCAAAACCTGGAGTCACATCGTTGGTTAAATTATCATTTTGCTGGTCGGGGTCCTGAGCACATTGTTACTGTTGATTTATTAAACTGTTTGTGTCAGTCACTTCCATTCAATCTGTCACTGCAAGCAAAGTGAAGTGGATGGTTGTCACGGTGATTACTATTCATGAGTGGAGACCTCACAACTACAGTCTCATTTACATGTTTGTCCGTGTTACATGCATACACTAAAACACACACACACACACACACATATATATATATAGGCGCACACACCAGTCTGGGAGGGGAG